>JAURVB010008154.1:0-83400 GCA_033002965.1 Piper betle | reverse complement strand
TATCGTATTTTGGGCTTTCTGGGTCGGAAAGGACTTCTTTTGTATCAGAACACAATGTAGATTTTGTTTGTGATATCCGTTCGAACTTTATACTTATCTTTCACCTTGCACTTCTTTTTTATCCTGATACTGCTTGCAGGTTTTTAATGGCTAGGTGGATGTTTTACATTAGATTATATGTCATGAGATTTATTTTGATTAGGACTTGGGAATCGCTTTGAAAGCTCGTACGGTACTAGTTTTGGTCAAATTTGGCGTGAAAGATTGCAAGCTGTTATCGGCTGTTCTTATGGCCAGCTTTTTTTGCATGATCTTATAAGTCCATGAAACAAACTTACTTAGAAGAAAGAGTTCATACTTTTCCCTAGGGAGCAGACATGCTTACCATATATCATGACCCATAAGCATGTTTTCTTCTTGGGCTAATCACTCAAGGCCAAACGATACAACGACGTTTAATATTCTTCATGTTTCCCCTCCAAAGCTTAGACCTTCAAGAGTTAGAACTGTAATAGAATTTATAACATTCACTTAAATCGGACTTGTCGATATGCACCGATATTAGTGCTACTATGATATAATATTAGGATTTTGTTTGTTTCAATGTGTTGGAAGGTGGAGCGAAGGATTGATCTTGTCTATGGTGGTGGAAGCGAGGGACTAATGGGCCTCGTTTCTCAGGCGGTTCATGATGGAGGTCGCCATGGCTTAGGGTCTGCACTCTCACCCTAAGTCTCTCATTCCGTCCATCTTTGTGCTTCTCCCATAATGGTGCTGCATGGAAGATTGGAAGGCGCCATAATTCCATGCTTTTCATGACATAATGATGTTTGCCGAGAACGGATTTTTTACTGTCATGAGCATCTATTTTTTGTTCTAAAAAATTGTGACTTACTTATAGATTAGTTTTCCATAGTTTCAGTTTTGGTTTTTCTTTACAAAAGCTTCTTTGAAGAAGAAGATTTGAAAAACAGCTAATTACTCCTGTCCAGGGATTGGATGTAATTCTTTAATCATTCTATGTACCCTGATGATTTTATTTCTGACATTTGCCGGGTCTTTCCAAGGACTCTTATGCCGAGAGGGGTAGGGAACCAAAACCTTCCATACGGTGATACGAGAGGTTTTAATGAGTGGGGTTTCGAGAGTTTTTTTTTTGTAGCTGGGCCATCTTGTTCCTTCTTTTTTTTCCCACTCCTTCCTATCTCCATAATGTTCACAATCTGTGAGAAGCCTGTGAAAGCTGCAGATTTTGGGCAATTATTTTGGGGTTGTCCCTCCTTCGTAAATATATAAACTTATAACTTTATTTTAAATAAAAATTAAGATTGAGTAGTTTGTTGAAAGGAATAGAATTAACTTACAACGATTTTTTCTTTGGCATTTTGGTTTTTGGGTTTTGGAGAAAATTTACAGTCGAAAAAGGATAAAAAAATTGTGTGGATTGAAAAAAGATGAATATTTTGTTAAGATTCGCTTACAATCGTTTATGATAATTTCGACAAGTATTTATCTATAATCTGTACTTCTTTATTTTTTTCTTGGCGAATACCAATTTTATAGAAAGTCAATAAATTAATATTGGGGAGTTTGTTTTCCTGTGGATTTGTTCTGTATCAAATTTGTGATATAATGAATTTGATCTGGTCGTTTGTCCCATAGTTTTTTTCCAAATTTGGGGTTATCCAAGTAAAATTGTATTGTTTGATCTCTCTATATATTTAATACTTCTCATCCTTATGTGTTGAAAAAGTGGATTTGTATTTGGTTTGTTTGGTTAATCCTAACAAGTAGTATTAGAGCCAAAAGGTTTCCAAGTTTTGGTTGTTGATATTTTTTGCCAACTAAGTGTTTGACTAAATTTTTAAGAACTTAATTAGTGTACCTGTGATTTATATTTTAACAAGATGGCTGATGAGAAGTGTGTTAAGATGAAATCTCTTAAGGGGCCAAGTAACTGGCACTATTAGAAAGGAAAACTGATTAATTATTTATATTTAAAGGATTTGTATGAACTTATTACTAGTTAGAAACTAGCAGAGGTGAGTAAAAAAGGCTGAAATTAGTTGGATAGGAAGGTTATGGCCTATTTGAGACAATGAGTAGATAAAGTTATGTATCATCATATTTTTAAATTAACATCCTCAAAAGCAAGATGGGATAAACTTCAAGAAGTTTATGAGAGAAATACTACTAGTAACAAGACTTTTTTGATAAAGAAATTAGTGAATTTGAAGTATAAGAATGGAAGTGATATTGTAACACCCCGTTTCGGCTCACCCATGAACCGACCCAGAAATGTCACCGGCAACCAAACCGTTCGCTAATCTACTGGGTTCAGTTAAGCCGACCCGGATCTGCCCTCGGCGTCTCAAGATGGAGATGCAAATATGAAATGCATGAATGGGAATGATTGGGTTCTAACGCAGTCCTACATGCATGCTATGATGTACAAGCAAAACAAGACAAAACAATAAATGAGAAACCAAAAGAAAATATATACTACTACGTAAAAACGGATAGAATTTCCCCTAAAAGTGCAATAAGGGCCAACCAGTCTACAACAAAGGTATATAAATATTTTATCAAAATACGAAAAAACATAACAATCTACCATGGCATTCAATTACTATCTCATTCGTTTTCACCTGAGCCGAGTCTGAACTCAAAGGCTCCCTGCTCATTCACATCTATCCGTTCATTTCATAATAGGCAATTCATCCACACAAACACATCCAAATTATCATTCACATACCATTAACACATTATCATTATACGTTACACGTGCTAGGTACATGTGTGCGCGGTTCCGTGCTGCTCCTCTGCAGTCCCGACAGCTTTCATCGCTCGCATTCCTCACCTACATATATATAGAAAAACCGTCAGTAACGAGTGTTACTAGCCCGGAAAATAACTAATATCAATCTGGCACAGGAGAGCAAACTCTCCTGTTGAATCAAAACTATATACTTCCTCAAGAATTCTCATCAGGGCACATAAGGGAGCTGTCGCCGTCGGGTCGACAGCGTCCCCTTCTTTCTCATTCTCATACCTTGGTCATTTCTCTATCACTTCTCGCATCAAATCTCATTCCTTACCGCCCTCTGCACCTTCCATATTACTCCTGGCCTTGAGCACAAAGGCCGAGCACTCTCAGGCAGTCGCCTTCAGTACCATTTGAACCACAAGTTTAGACATGCGCTGCATTGCAGTACCCGTAAACCTCCACACTTCTCCGGGTTTGAGGAACTCAAAGGTGGAGTTGTCCGGATCCTTCGGGAATGAAGTGGGTTCTCCCCAGCTCAAGAGCCCGCTCTTCCGAGCACACGCCCTATCTGAAGGCGTGGCCGTAAATAACCCTCATTCCATCTCTCACCGAAAACGCGAAAACTATATATATATAAGCCTGGGTTGGGATTTATACAATAGGCCCGAAGGGATTTATACAATCTGAAGTTCGAAAACAAACTCGAGCGACAGAGACGGCGACGGCGGCCGAACGGCGGCGAAATTGGGCCCAGAGTAGCGACGGCCGAGGTGGCTTCGTGGCATCGCGGCGGCACGCCGGCAGCCGATCGGTGGCAGGGGTCGGTCGGGGCGGCACGGCGTCGGCGCGGCAAGGCGAAGCGGCGTCGATCGGCGGCAGTGTGGCGTCACCGGCGGCGGCAGCACACAGCGGCGAGGGTTTTGGAGGGTAAGTGTCAGGAGGGAGAAAATATACTCTAGTGGCAGTTTCGTAATTAAGTATTGACTCGATTCCTACTCGAGCCAAAATAATAACTAGTTCGTAATAAATTCTAAAAAAATCTACAAAAATATGGAAAAATCCCATAAACTAAAACAAACACAACAACATCCAAATGGCATGCTCTATAACTAATAACCCACCCGAATATAATCCAACGCGTCCTAATGTGTTATTCGGCCTAAAACTATTCTACGATCAAATAAAAATAACAATCAATATTGTATACCTCAATATAGTTGATAACCCATTTTTCATCATCTTTTAGACGTTATCATCGTACACTTGAGCATACATGACCCTCATCGCTCATAACTCACAGCTGGCCTCAACTCAACTCGTGGTCCATGAAGCTGACTCGACTCGAACCGACGATTGAACCGATTGGTTCACTCCTGTATAACTCTTACTCGAGTCACGGGTTTTACAGATATAAGTGAGCCTCTCAATGAGATGAAGAGTATTATTACTCAATTTGCCAGGATGAAGATGACTTTAGATGAAAAATGGCAAGCTATCCTGCTCCTCAACACTTTGTCAGATAGTTGGGAAACATTGGTGATATCTTTGAGCAATGCTATTTTGGATGGAAAACTCACAATGGAAATGGTAAGAAGCAGTATACTGAATGAGGAGGTGAGAAGAAAATTTCTACTAACTTCACGGTCTCATGCATTAATGTCAGAATAGGTAAGAAGTAGATTAAGAAATTGAGACACAAACAAAAGGGACAAGAGTCAAGGAAGATCTAAATCCGGAAAGAACTTGAAATGTTATTATTGTAACAAGACATGTCATATAAAAAAGGATTGTTAAAAGTTAAAGAAAGACTTGAAAAATAAGGACAACAAAAATTAAGGAGAAACGAATACTAATACTGTACATGATGACATGGTAATTCTTTCAGATTGTGATAATGATTGAGAATAGATCAAAATATTATTTTTTATCTTTCGCATAATACCACCAGAATGGAGCTATTAAATAAACACATGTGTTACGAAATATTGAGAACAGATCAAAATGTCAATTGAGTCACTTTTCTCGTGGGTTCCACACAAACATCGGATACGATGTTACAGATTTTACAAGTGGCTTAGGCAAAGAAACTATTGAGAAGGGGAGTAAAAAGAATGATGTATACATATATAAAGGGCCGAAGAAAATAGCAGTCGGGAGGAAAATGTTAGGTTTATCCCACATCGATCGTAGAAATTGTTAATGACTTCTATATAGGCTAATTGAAAATTTTATTTTTTAAACTAGCTTTTAGATTAAGAGAGGCCTGTGACACCTATTGCGAGTTTTCTTTAGTTATTTAAAATCCCTTTTAGAGGCCTGAAAAGCTGAATAATTTTTCAGAATTTGAATAGGGGCCCAAAAAGCCTAACAAAAAAAAAATTATTATCATCAAAGCATAAATGGGGACGTAGATATTCTCAAGGGGGCATATGCTCTACTTATTGGATATTTACTCTTAGAGGCCACTTGCAAAGTTCCGACCCCAAAACCACTCCGAAGTCATAAATGGCGGCCGGGAGCAAAAGAAAATTATTTGTCACCGTTGAGATGGATGTGTAGCATAAGCCAATATTCTTGTTATTTTCCAAGCCTAACACCACCTATGGATATGGGATATGCTCTTCTTTTGTTTCGCTCTGCATTTGCTGAGTCTCCATTTCATACTTTCCCTTTGCTTATCTTAAACACTTATAGAATTTGCTGCAACAACTTCCTTGCAGATATGTCTAATTCAAGAGATCATTTTTTAACGTTCTCTGAGCTAGCAAAAATAACTGCGTACTCATCGATGATCTTCATCCCACAAGTAAAGGGTGCATGTGAATTTCTGCCCATATATCTGCGATGAAAACAAACGGGTGCATAGGTATACATTACACATATACATGCAGATAAAGCTGATAAGTCGACAGAGGTCTAAACAATTGGAAGGCCATGACTCGAATAATTGATAAGATTCAACCAATCACTACTTACTGACGGCCAACTACTTTGTAGGGACGTCACTGAGACTCATAAATGCCCAGTTTTTCATCCCCATATCTAGATATTGTTCACTCCTCTCCTCTCTATAAATACCCCCACACACATACAGGCCTTTTCATCCATTACTCAACAACAACAATTAGCATCTTAAGCATGGCTTCCAAGGCTCTTCTTGTCATGGGTCTCCTCCTCCTTGCTCTGTCTCTGGCCATCTACTCAGAGGTAGCAGCTAGAGACCTCGCCGAAGTGGTTAATGGTACGTAAAAATTGAACACGGTCATGAACTTAACCTTGCGTGTCATTAACAATTATGTGCTTAGTAATTGTATCTCTACATAACATGGGCGTGCAGAGAACGAGCCAGAGCACGCTCACACAGAGCGCACGCGCCTTACTGAAGCTGAAGCTCTGAAGCCAGATACCGCTGCTATGGCCGGTGCTACTCATACGCGTCTCGCAACTAAAGTTGTCGGTGCTAGAGACTAAATGCGTTGCACTAGAACGTGTACTTGTAGATATGGTCATGTCTAATAAAGGGTCAAGCCAGCTTCATGGGATGTACCTAGTGTGTAACATCACGCGAAATTGAGTTTGTGTCAGCTTTGTGGTCTCTATTGGGCTTCACTAGTCTCTTGTATCAGAGGGTATTGAGAGTGAATAGAAAACACTACTCCCATTTATAAAATGTTGTCCGTCTTACCGAATACATTCAAGTGATCGGATATTGATCTAGGAGTGTGATTGCCACTTGAATTTATAGTCAATTTAAATTAATTTTTTTAAAAATTGAATTAAATAATGCAGCTATGCGTAGCCTATATAATTTCTGCGAGTGGGGGGCACAGAGGTGGTGGGGAACACGGATGGGGCCGCGGCTGCGTGGCGTGGCGGGTGGGTGGGAACGCGGTAGCGGGGCGGGGGAATCACGAGGGTGGGGAGGCAGCTATGAGCGAGGGCGGGGCGGGGGAGCGCGGGTGGGAACGCGGGGGCGGTGGGGGCCGCGGTTGCGGGTGGGGCGGCTACTGCGAGCGGGGCCGGGCCGGGGGACTGCAGCTACGGGAGGGCGACGGTGGGGGCGACCGGCGGGGAAGGTTGGCGGCAAGGGTGAGGGTACCGGAGGGAGAAACGGGGGGGGGGGGTGGTTTGAAAATTCGGAGAAATGGGGGTAGGGGTGAAAAAAACGTGAATTAATTGATGGCCAACCGGCCATGCGCTGCCTGCGCTATAAAAGGCAAGTGGCGCACTGTATCAACTATATATATATATATATATAAATTTTTAGAATTGGGATAACCATTGATGAAACCAAAAAGGAAGCTGACCCTTTCTAGGTAAATCCATACGTATAAACCAAGAGTGTTGATGAGTAGGATTTTTATAGAACAAGACTCTATGAAAAGCTTCCACATAGTCCCAGTAATTGTACTCATTTGGAAATAGACCAGGAGGAGGCTGGACATTGGTAAATTTTCGAATAGTATGGGGATGACCATACTCTTCCATAGTCACTACTTTCTGAATTACCATTTTACTATATGGAATCTTTGTCTCATAATTTTCAGGATATGTTAATATATTTTCAGATCCTTGATACCTATGTAATATCTCACATGAAAGCATGTCTTGTAATACTAATTCAAAGAAGTATCTTGGTTTGTTGGACATAACCAAGAAATGTGAATATAAAGGACAATATCTTAATGCAACTTCAGCTGGATCAAGTGATTCCAGTTGATCAACAGGGTAGTCTATATAGCACATATGAATAGGTGGATTTTTCTGGATATAAGGACTTAGATTAGTATATGAAGTTTTTTCTGATGTCTTCAACTCTGGAAAACGAGGGTAATTTTTGTAGAATGGAGGGTGATGAGGAGGATCATAATTAGGAATTATGGCTTTTCCTTTGCCCTTGTCCATATTCCCCCTGCAAAAATTCACGAGTGAGAAAATCAGGTAAACTATTAATTAATCCAGGAATATATTCAATATCAAAATCGAATATTGCCAATAAAGCTTGCCATCTTGCAAAGATATGCTTAGAAGCAAGATTTTCCACATCCTTTTCTAAAATATATTTAGCATGGATTTACCTAGAAAGAATCAGCTTCCTTTTGGTTTCATCAATGGTTATCCCAATTTGGTCCTGAGATTACTAATCTCCCTAAATATTACAAAAGTCAGTATGAACAGTTTTCTAGAATAGTGGAAAAATCATTCCAAAACTCTTTCTTCTATTTTATCCGGTATTATAGAATTCCTTGGATACTTTCATGGAATTTCTGTTTCCATACCTTTGAGGATAAGGGCATTATCATACCCTCACTGGCTTACCGTGTTTATACTAGATGGTGGGATAAGTTCACCCGTTCTATTAATCTTCCAACCAGAGAAGAATTATTTCCTGAGCCAGTTCTGCCCTTAACCGTTCCAGCCATTTCTGTCTCAGTACTCCCACCAGTACTACCCCCTAATGTGTATGCTTGGTTGCTACAGGTACAGGAAGACAATCCTAGACTACCGCATGATGAAGCAATCAGATTAGCATTTATGCTAAATTCCTATGGGGTATCTCCGAAGTTACAGCCAATACCAGAGCCGAAGCCGCTCTCTTCTGATGAAATTGAACAAATAGTAACAACCCTTGCAGACAGTCCTTGCCAAGCCGGGTTTGCTCAATCTCCTCTTGGAACAAAGGATTTATATCTGTAGACAATGCGGAAAGACATGGCCATACAGATGTGGTTTGTCCAGAGGCTCCATTTGACGACGATGAAGGCCCAAGATGCTTGTGTTGTGGCCAGTTTGGTCACAGTGCTTACCTCTGTCCAGCCATAGTAAGATCGCCTACTCCAGTTAGTTAGTCCCTCAAAGTCAGTTGATTCTCAAAAGTCCTCTACCAACACTGTCACATTTGGACTCAGCACAATCTCCGTGGAGAACTGTGTCTGTGGGTCCTCTGTCCCCACTGTGGGTCCCTCTGTCCCCACTGTGGGTCCTCTTCTGTGGGTCCCTCTGTCCCCACTGTGGGTCCCTCCTCTGGGCCCAAGGTGGAGCCCAGGTAAGTTACCGGTTACCCAGGTGAGAGGTATTGTGCCTTTTAAAGTCTATAAATTGAGAGTCCCTCTTCACTGTAAACGACCACTCTCAGCGCGGATTTCTACAAATTCTAAAAGTTTTTAAATTACTTTCCAACAGACTCCTAACACTAGACAATAATTTCACAACAGACAGTAATTTAGCACAACAGAGTAATAGCACATTACACACAATACAATATTAACACAGCAATAAACAAGTTAAAACCAATAATAACATAATAGGGTCTACTTCTGATGTGAAAGATCAACCTAAGTTGCAATCACAGAGCATACTGAACCCACTATAAAAATATTCCCTTCTCGGGAGTCACAACTTTATATCCCTTCTTGGGAGTAACAGGAAATAAACTTATATCCCTTTTCGGGAGCAACAGGAAAGAAACTTATATCCTTTTTCAGGAGTAATAATCCAACTCAGGGATTTATAGGTTAACTTTGAACCTTAAAGGATAAGAAGACATACCAGAAAAATAGTCTTTATTTCACAGCTGGTAAATTTACAACTTTACTTTTACACACTCACTTACTTCCACTCAGAAGTAAATACACAAAGTATACATACAGGTATACAAATACAAGTATGTATTTACAAAACTCGTACAGTATTTGTACTGTATAAAAATAACAAACTTACAGCAAACTTCATAAAATTTTTTGGATTTTTTGAATTTCTTATGTTTTTGGATTTTCTGAAAACCGGGAAACAGGATACTTACAAACACACAACTGTTAAACGAAACTGAAACTCAGACGAAACTCAAACGAAATTCAAATGAAACTGAAACTCAGAAACGTGATAAGGAAAATAGGAAAAGGAGAAAAGAAAAAGAAGATTCCTGAAAGCGATGTTACTCAAACGTTATAAACATGAGGCTGGAAGGAAAGAAAGAAGAAAGGCGAAAGAAGTTCTGAAATCCCACGTTGAAATCAGAAGGAGGAGAGAATCATCAAGATCAAAGTTTTAGAAGTGAAAGGAAGAGAACAGAAAGCTTGACAGAAGAGAAAAGCAGACAGACTATTTGGGAGCTGGAGAGTTTTCGTGGTGCTCCTCAAGTGAAGAGGGACTCTTAATTTATAGACTTCAAAAGGCACAACACCTCTTACCTGGGTAACCGGTTACTCACTTGGGCTCCACCTTGGGCCCAGAGGAGGGACCCACATTGGGCAGCACTGACAGAGGGACCCACAGAAACAGTTCTCCACGGAGATTGTGCTGAGTCCAAATGTACAGTGTTGGTAGAGGACTTCTGAGAATCAACTGACTTTGAGGGACTAACTACTGGAGTAGGCGATCTGACTATGGCTGGACAGAGGTAAGCACTGTGACCAAACTGGCCACAACAAAAGCATCTTGGGCCTTCATCGTCGTCAAATGGAGCCTCTGGACAACCCACATCCGTATGGCCATTCTTTCCGCATTGTCTACAATATAAATCCTTTGTTCCAAGGGGAGATTGGGCAAACCCGGCCTGGCAAGGACTGTCTGCAAGGGTTGTTACTATTTGTTCAATTTCATCAGAAGAGAGCGGCTTCGGCTCTGGTATTGGCTGTAACTTTGGAGATACCCCATAGGAATTTAGCATAAATGCTAATCTGATTGCTTCATCATGCGGTAATCTAGGATTGTCTTCCTGTACCTGTAGCAACCAAGCATACACATTAGGGGGTAGTACTGGTGGGAGTACTGAGACAGAAATGGCTGGAACGGTTAAGGGCAGAACTGGCTCAGGAAATAATTCTTCTCTGGTTGGAAGATTAATAGTACGGGTGAACTTATCCCACCATCTAGTATAAACACGGTAAGCCAGTGAGGGTATGATAATGCCCTTATCCTCAAAGGTATGGAAACAGAAATTCCATGAAAGTATCCAAGGAATTCTATAATACCGGATAAAATAGAAAAAGAGTTTTGGAAATTCTAACTTAAATGTTATATCTTTTCCTTGTAGATGTGTATGAATGCCTACATCATCCACAAAGAATGGTTCTATCAAGGCAGTAAAAGGATTTCCAAGGATAACTTCAGATCCTATATTCTTTACTAAGATAAATGTTAAATATATGCAAACATCAGATATGCAGACTACTGCATTAGATAATTTGTAATTTACTTGTAATCTTTCTTCATTAGCAGCAGAAAGAGTTTGTTTTGTCTTTTTATAATACTTTGTTGGAATTAGTCCTTCCTGTATTATATTCCTATCTGCTCCAGTATCTATTAGAGCTAAGGTTTCTAAACTAAATTCTTTGTTAATAATGATTTTAATCTTTAACATATATTTCCTTGTAATAGTTTGTTCTATTACATTTAAATAATTTTCTTCTGGAGCTTCCTCTTGAAGTTCCATGGTCTTAGAACTTTCTCCTATATGGAAATTTTTTAATTCATCCAGGATGTTAATTTCTTCGTCTTCTTCAGAATCATTTTTAACTTCTTGTCCTAATTCTAAGACTTCTATTCTTCTTTTTAATGATAAAACTTCTGTTTTTAATTCATTAATTTCTTTGATTAAATCATTAGTAGTTATAGGTTTTTCTTTTTTAAATCTTCCTAATACTTCTGTCATAGTATAAGAAGGATGTAATAATGCCTCTGTCTCAGGTTTAAATTTAGATTTTTCTTTATTCTTTGATTCAATAATTTTCTCTATAAATTTTCTCTGATCTTCTTTATTTTCTATTGAATCTATCATATCTAACAATAATTCTTCCTGAGCAGTAATTACATTTATTTGTAAATTATTTAAGTCTTTAATTATATTTGTTTCTTCACAATCGCAAAGACTATCACTATCTGAAGTACTTTCTTCTTCAGTGGTTGTATTAACTTCTAATACTTCATTATCAGATGTATCATACTCAGATGTTTCATCTTGATCATCTATTAAGTTTATAAGTATTTCTTTTTCTTCATCAGAGATTTTTAATTCTCTGATTTTCTTCTTTAGTCTACACTGATTTCGTGTGTGACCTGTTTGACCACAATCCCAACATACTATGGGTTTGGTTTTCTTCTGTGGTTTAGATGGTTTTCTAATTTTAGAACTAGAAGGTTTATTCTTTATTTTGTCACTAGACTTCTTTCTCTTATAAGGAATATAAGGTCTTCTAGTTTTCTTTTTAGTAGATTTATTTCCAGTTTTGTTAACTTTTGTAGGATAATTAGGGAGTAAATTCGTACCAAATTGGGAACAAAATTCTCCCAGTTCCTTCTTACCTAAAAGTCTTTGTTTCTTTAATTGACTTTTTATCTTAAGATCATTACATAAACTTAATCCTTCATTTATTACTTGGCCTACTAACTGTCCAAAAGTATATTGTTCATAAGGGATTATACCATTATGTAGACTTCTAAGTTTAGTTCTAACTTTTTCTGCAAATAAAGTAGGTAAGCCTGAAATAAATCTTTCCTTCCATATATCATGATTAGAGTCTTCTCTTTGATATAATAAAGTTTGAAAGGTATCTTTATACCATCTAAAGTGTGTTAAATTTGGACATCTTAAGTTTAATATTAATTCTTTAATTCTTTCCTTAAGACTAGTTAATTCCCCAATAAAATGTCTTAAGATTGTTTGGATTAAAGTATATACAGTATCTTCTACTGCTTGATTAGTATTAGGTTCTACCATATATATATATATATACACATGTGCACACGTCCATTTAGTCAGTTGTCATTTGTCTACCACATGTTCCATGTTTTCTCCCATTTAATTAATAATTGTAGAACTCAATATTTTTCTTTTCTTTCTTTTTTTAATGAGAACTTAATAAATTAATATGGACTTCGTCATATACGAGTGTTACGACTGCTGCTATGCAGAGAGTTTCAATTAGAGCATGGACAACGCTAAAAAAACGAAAGATAAAAAGAACGTGGTCGACAAATATTGATCTACATAATAAAACTAGAAGTAAATGACTGAGATCAGTCCTTTTGTTTTCTGAAGACTTGTTGATTCGTTTTATCATAAATAATTACATACTTATCTCACAAGTCCTACTGACATGGGCTACGTGTCTCGCATTGGCACAAAAAATATTATTTTTATCTTTCGAAGAATACGAGAATGGAGCTATCAAATAAACATAATTGCTAGAAAAGATTGAGAACAGGTGAAAATATCAATCGAGTCACTTATTTCGTGGGGTCTACACGATCATCGGATACGATGTTACGGATTTTTACAAGTGGCTCAGACAAAGAATCTATTGAGAAGGGGAGTAAAAAGAATGATGTATACATATACAAAGGGTCCAAGAAACAGGCAAAGAGTCATAAATGGCGGCGGGGAGCAAAAGAAAATTATTATCATTTAAAGCTTAGATGGGGACGTATATCTTCAAGGGGGCATATGCCCAACTTATTCGATATTTGCTCTTAGAGGCCACTTACAGAAGAGGGTTCAGACCCTAAAACCATTCCAAAGTCATAAATGGCAACCGGGAGCAAAAGAAAATTATTTGTCACCGTTGAGATCGATGTCTAAAATAAGCCAATATTCTTGTTATCTTCAAGTGATATGGGATACGCTCATCTTTTGTTTGGCTCTCCATATCATACTTTCCCTGTGCTTATCTTAAACACTTGATAGAATTTGCTGCAAACACTTCCCTGCAGGTATGTATAATTCAGGAGATCATTTTTTAACGTTCTCCGAGCTAGCGAAAATGACTGTGTACTCATCGATGATCTTCGTCCCACAAGTGAAGGGTGCATGTGAATTTCTGCCCATATATCTGCGATGAAAACAAACGGGGGCATATGTATGCATTACACATATACATGCAGATAAAGCTGATAAGTCGGCAGAGGTCTAAACGATTGGAAGGTCACAAACTAAGAGTTACCTCCAAAATATTTCATTGGAGAAGGACCCATATAGATCTATATAGACAAACTTTAATCTTTTAGATTTCTTCTCTTAACTATCTTTCATAAGCTAACATTATGCTGCTTCGCAAATACACAATTCTCACAAAAATCAAAATTAGCATCCTTCGTACGTGTCAAAGCATCCTTGGACTACAAAATTCTTATGTCACTCTCAATCAAAAGACCAAGCTTCTGATGCCACAATGTTGTTTTCTTATTCTTTTCAGCTCCCAAAGACATAACATAATCATTGTGAATATAGTAAATATAGAGTTCCAACTCTGTCATTGTTCATCATTACTCCTTTGCTAATCTTACATTGATTCTCTTTAAATGACACCTTGCAGCCCTCACTATCAAACTTGCTAATAGATATAAGATTTTTTTCCACTCTGGTATATATCTTTCCTCTTGTAGGAACAGTTTTCCTTCATTCTGCAACTTTGTTTGAATTATCCCAATGCCGACAATCTTGCATTCTTGCCCGTTACCAATAGTTACATACTTAAAATCACCTTGAATATAATTAACAAGTCATATTGTATGAGTATTATAATAAAATAAAGCTTTAAAATCCATAAACCGTGATTTAGATTTCAAATCTATATAAGTAAATAAACACAAGTCATCATACTCTTCAATAGAATTCACCACATTTGCTCCATCTTTTCTTAGGTTTGAATAATTATTCTTCACGTCTTTCATTATTGCAAATTCAACAAACTATTTTGTTTTTCTAAATTTTCCCTTAAACTTTGACCTGCCCTTTTCTTTTGATGGCCACCTAGTCTGGCTTCAACCTCTTGCTTTTCTTTTGCTACTACCCACCGATAAAATATTAGTATTTGATGCTCCATCATCATCACTAAGACTTTTCTTCATTAGTTCATTATTCAAGATAGTACTAACCTACATCATCAAACTTAAGAGCCCTCTTAGATACATTGTTAATTGTCCACACAATATTATTCCAACTATTTGATAATGAACATAAGAACATCAAAACTCCAACATCATCAATAAATGTGACATTGAAGGATTCAAGTTGTGTCCAAATAGTGTTAACTCATTCAAATAATTTGTAAAAAAATAATCATCAGATATCTTTATAGTAATCAAGTTTTTCAACAAGAAAAGTCTATTAGAGGTAGATTGTTTCTCATAATACCTAATCAACGTTGATATTATATTTAAAGCGGTCTTCTCCTAGGGGATGTTGAAGGCAACCCGTTTTATCAAACACAGCCAGATCTGTATCAAAGCCTTCCTATCCAACAAGGCCTACTCCTCATCTATCATCTTCTGTGGTTTTTTTAATGTCAGTGCAAATATATATCCTTCTCATATTAGTAGTCCTCCATCTGCATCTTCCACTACTGGAGACTTTTTTATCTTTCTCTTCTTGTCTTCTGCCATGAATCCCAATTGTCAGAATTATTAATATAATATTGTGTCAAGAGTATTGGAGTATAATTCTCAATTACATATTTCTAGCAGACAAAAAACACATTTAAAAGTTGAAGAAATTAATAAATTAATTAGTAGGTGATTTTGTGCTAATTAACAAGCGTTGCTACATGCACGGAAAATCGTCATAGATGAGCGTTACATCGGCAGATCATTTTTAGGAGAAATGGACGAACACATTAATACTTGACTAACTGTTTTGAGTTTTCCGAAGGCTTGTTATTTCGTTTTATCACAATTTGAATGCACGTCAGACAAGTCCTAGTGGACTATACATGTGTTGAATGGGTCAGACTCATACAGAAAATCTTTTTTTGTTTTTTCTTTATCGCTGTACATGACCAGAGTGGAACTCTTTACATAAATATGTTAGAAAAGATAAATGTGAACGCAAGATATCAATCGAGCCACATTTCTGGTGGACATATGTTAACCGATGTTACATGACTAATACAAAGAAATTACTAAGGCAAGGAGAGGAACAAGAATCATAGATGTGTAGTCCACGAAACAAGAAAGTAGCCAGTCTGATGCAGCATTCATTCCTCTAACTTCATGGTATTGTTATCGACAAAATTTTGATAAAGATGTATATCTTCTCAAAAGAGAGGTTATATATATGCTTGGCTGGTAAAAAATCTTTTTTTTTAAATTTTGAAGGAGTCCTGGATTGATTGCATTCGGAGATCACTTACAGAAAAGAGGGCGATAGGACTACCACTCCAAAATATGCTTTCCCTTTATTTCGCTCTCCATTTGCCGGTCGAGTCCCCATATCATACCCTCTCTGATCTTTCCTTTCCCTTATACACAAAACAAGAATGTACTCCAACAACTTCGACCCGCAGACATTTCTTTAAGATATCCTTTTGAACGTTCTTTGTGAAAAAAATAACTGGGTACTGAATCTTCATCCTATATTAAAATGTGCGGGGTGCCCATCTGATGTCAACGGTTACATATACATCCTTTTTTTGGTTTACTAGCATATGTATCTAGATCCATACAATACTGATATTGTTCAGTGTTCACTCTTCACCTCTCTATAAATACCCCCTTACCAATACAAGCAATTTCATCCATTACTCAACAACAACAATTAGCATCTTAAGCATGGCTTCCAAGGCTCTTCTTGTCGTGGGTCTCCTCCTAGCTCTGTCTCTGGCCATCTGCTCAGAGGTGACAGCTAGAGACGTTCCGGAGACATCCACCGAAGTGGTTAATGGTACGTACGTGAAAAACATGGTCATGTCCGTAAAACTTATGTGTCATTAAAAATTATGTGGTTATTATAATTAAATATACCTCCACACTATCATGGGCATGCGGTGCTAACATTGAAGATGCCATTAACCGCCGCCTATACTGTCCTCCGTGCTACGTCTACTGCCCTCCTTGCTCCCTCTACTGCCCTCCTTGCCGCAGATGCTGCCCTCCTTGCTGTGGTAATGAAAAAAGCTACGTCAGGTACCGCCGCCGGAGCTGCCCGTACACTTGTGAGGCAGAGGAATTGGAAGCCCAGGTCCAGACTCACAACTAAAGTTGTCTGTGCTAGGAGTCGAAATGTACGGTTGCACTTGAACGGTGCTGCTCTCGTACGCTGGTGAGGCAGAGGAATTGGAAGCGTGTTTTCTATTCTATTCATTTATCTATAAATGATTTTATTAATTTAATTATTTATTAACTAATCATTTTATTTAATTATTCACTATTTATTCACCCATTTATTTTCACACGACTTTAGTTGTTATTTATTATTGTTTTGTGTTTACTCGTGTACCTATTATTTTATTTTTTGTTCTTTTACTTATTTAGCTTGTTATTATTTATTATTTGTGTGTGCCTTGATTTACACATCGAGTCTTTAGTTGTGGATCTGTTTAGCATTGTTTCTTGATTGAGTTGATGTTATTGTTGATGTGAGCATACAACACGATCATACATTATATACAGTTATAATGGGTTCCAATGTAAGTTTCAGAGTCCGAGCTCGCCGTAGATGTGCCGATGCACTTAGAGCTTGGACCACAGGTCTATTAGGATTCTTCTCAGATTTACTGCTTTATTTTATCGTGATTTGATTTTTAGATCATAGGATGTGTTGAGTGGTTATTTTATCAAACTTCACTTAACACGGATCATTTAGATGTATTTTATTTACGTGATTAATAACCCTTGAATATGAGATCCCTTGTGTTGTTTCTGAACTTAGGTCCACCTCACGTTGCCTTTGGGCCTACTTATATGATTCCCTTCCCAGCCCTATATATAGTTTTTAACCAGTTTTCAGTGAGCCAAGAGTTGGTGAATTTGGCCTTGTGTATGCCATGAGTGGGCGCATATTTAGGTTGCAAAGGGCTCTGGATTAGTGAGAGGGTTGTTCTATTCCTAAGGGAACCTGACATCTCTACGTCTTGAGCTTCCTCACACCCAGAGAGGCATAGAATAGATATGTAAAACCCACGATTCGAGTCAGGGTTTTATATTCAGAACCGGTCGGTTCGACCGTTATTTTCGAGTCGAGTCAGTTTCAGAACACGTGTACTGAGCCGACGCCAGTCTCGTGTATGAGCTATGAGGGTCATGTGTACCTAAGTATATGATGATAACGCCATGAACACAGCAGAAAAGAATGAGTTATCATAATATATGAGAGTATGCAGTTCATTTTTTTATTATGATATATAATGGATCGTAGAATTAGTTTTAGGCCGTTTACCGCGTTAGGACGCGTTACGGGCATTTTGGGTGGGTTGATAGTTCTAGAGCATATCATTACGATGTTTGGTATTTGTTTGATTTTACGAGATTTTTCCCGATTTTTATGAATTTTTTTAGGATTTAATACGACTTAGTTATTATACTTGACTCGAGCCGGAGGTGAGTCAAGTCTTATTTACGAAATTTGCCACCGAGCTATTTTCTCCCCTCCCGACATCTTCTTCCCAACCCCGATGCCGACCCCGTGCGCATCGCCGCCGCCGCTGCCGTGGACGCCCGTCCGGCCGCCGATCATCGCCGCCGAGCCCCGCGACGACGTCGCCATGCTGCCCAACCAGGCCCGGCCCCAATCGGGCCGCTGCGACGCGAGGAAACCATGCCGCGATGCCGCGCCCGCATTGCATTTCCGTCGCCGATTCCGCCGCCGGCGACCAGCGCCGCCGCGATCGGTCGGTTGCCTCATCACCCTCAGCCCTCCAGTGACCTTCCCCGACCGGAACGGAGGCCATCGCCGCCGTGGCCGGCCGGATCTCCACACCACCACGGCCAGCCTCTGTTTTAGCCATTTTTCTGGCGAGCCACCGCCTCGGTCGACCATGTCGACGTCGTGGATGTATCGGGCTCGCCGAGCCAGTTCCAATAGTACCCTATATGACCCCTATCCAGCTAGTAGACGCCGCCGGCAATTGTCGCCGGAAAACCGTCGGAAGGTTGCCGAAAAACCACTGAAGCCGCCGGAAAATCGGATTCGCTGGAATTCGTCGGATCTTCTGAGGAGTTCATCCAGTCGATCCCGATCGAATGTCGGATGCAGATGAGCGCCGAATTCGAGCTCTGACACGCGCGACGGAACCCTAGCCGTCGCGATTGCCGATGATGTGAGGTATAATTACCTCCAATTATAATTTAAACTTGATGATTGTTAGCACAACATGCTAGGGTTGATTTATTGATGTGATTAATGTTTAATGATGGATGAAACGATGAGTTGCATGATGAGATTAAGTGTGAATGAAGAGTAAGTGATCTAATGAGGTAGATCGAGTCGGAACATGATAAGTGACCACGATGTAACTTAGAAAAGCACAATAAAATTGGTATGAATAGGATGAGTTAGAATTACTTTCATATTTATGATTACTTGACTGTTGATGGATGTTATTCGTATTGTGTGATATTCATTGATTTTGATGCATCATGTAGTTAGTGGGCGTTAGTATTTAGTTTTTATGTGTAGGTACGGAGTAGGTGCTCGCCGCTTAGGCGCGATGACACGCTTGGAGCTTCTACCAGGTCCGTTTAGGACTCGACTCTGTTTTACGTCTTTCTATTGTATGTTTATTTTATTATTTGCAGGACAGGTTAAGTGGCGCTTTATTGGATCCCACTTAACTCGGGCCATCTAGCCGAACAGATTTCCGGATTAATAACCCCTCGAGGATGAGATCCCTCGAGGATGATTTCGAAAACAAGATCCACCACAAGTTGCCTTCAGGCCTATTATATAAATCCCTACCCAGCCCTATATATATGTAGTTTTCGCGTTTTTAGTGAGACGAGAGATGGAGAAATTGACTGCACGTACCATGAGTGGATGCCGTGATAGTCAAAGTGGGCTCTGGATTAGTGCCAGCGAACTGTTCCATTCCCGAGGGATCCTGACAACTCCGCGTTTGAGTTCCTCACACCCGGAGAACTTGGAGGTTTACGGGTACTGTTTAGTACAGCGCATGTCCGGACTTGTGGTTCAAAGGGTACTAAAGGCGACTACCTGAGAGTACTCGGTCTTCGTGCTCAAGGCCAGGAGAAATATGGAGGTAAGGAGAGGGCTTAGGATAAAGTTTCACGAGAAGTACTGAAAAAAGTGCCGAGAGCGGCACAGTACCAGCAGCAGATCAGTAAGTTCGGGATGCTACCGGGTCTGCAGCCCAGTGGCTCCTCAGTAGTGCCCTTCAGAGTGTTCACGTGGAGTATATGATGTTTTCTTTTATATGAGAGTTTGCTCTCATAGCCAGCTTGTTATAGTTATTTTATTTTCCGGACCAATAACACTTGTTACTGACGTGTTTTTATACTATATGTAGGTAATAATCACGAGTTGGAGGAGCCAGCTTGGACGAAGGAGCAATGAGGTCTTGTACACACACACATGTTAGATTTCTGAATGTTTAATATTGTGTTATTATGTTATTATATTGTGAATGTCATGTTCAAATGCATGAGACATGATAGAATGTGAACATGATCAGAGATGCGCAGCGGAAGCGTGGTGGGTTGAAACCCCAGCTTCAGAATGAATTCATAAGATGTTAGATTTTGTGTGAATGAAATTATGGATGCATGTGTATACATTTATATGTATATATATATATATATATATATATATATTTGACAGGGTGGGCCCATAATTGCACTTTTAGGGGAGACCCTGTCTGTTTTATTTCAGAATTTTTATCATAATTGTAATGATGTGCAATTTAGGTTGCATGTCATCCATGTAGTATCATGTTAGGGTTTTATGCATTTATCCATGCATGACAAGTCATATCTACATCTTAAGACATCGAGATTAGATCCGCACGAGTTAGGTTCGAGTTAGCCGACCTAACCGGGGCCTGTAACATGCCGGTTCGGTTCACAAGTGTGAACCGGATTTGGGGTGTTACAAGATATATACTATTGTGTATAGCACATGTCTAGACTTGTGGTATCAAATGGTACTAAAGGCGACTACCTAACGGTATGTGGCCCTCGTGTTATGGGCCAGGAGTTACATGGAGGTATGGAGAGGGCTTAAGATATTTGATTTTTCCCAAGAGTTGGACCACTTATTACCGAGAGTGGCATAACACCAGTTTCATTAGGATGTTATCGAGTCGGTAGCTTGATGGCTCCTAAGTAGATGCCCTTAGAGAGTTGACATGTATATATATATATATATATATAGTTTTCCTTCTTCGTGGAAATTAGATTCCATTTAACAATTTGTAGTATTTATTTTCTGAACAAGTAGCACTCATTACTAAAGCTTTTCTTATTATATATGTAGGTCTTATATTCTTATGTGTTCGGTCGGCTTTGGTCGAAGGACAGATAGATGCTACACCCACTTGAGCTCAACACATCTTTGTTTTCTTTCGTTCTTTTGTTTGTATTGATGTGTTTTCATATATATATATAGTAATGTCTTCCATTTTTGCACGCCAAGAGGGTTGATTGGCTCTATTTATCATTAGAGTCTTGCAGATGAATTAATTTAGACATGACTCGACTAGATCGTAATAATTCTGATTCGGTTCATAGGTGAACCAGAATCGGGGTGTTACAAAATTTCTTAAGGTGTGTGGATTGCGAAATCCTTCAATATAGTCTTACATCCAGTACCTACTGAGCTAAAATGATATTAATAAGTAAGAATGGACTATACATCTTCAACTTCGATTAACCACTTTTAAATTAAAGAGATGACTTAGGTACATTAGTTTACAATTTAGGCTGGGTCATTACAAGATGTTTGTTATAAGATGTCATTTTCAAGGAGAAAATAACGCATGACATTGGATTTAACTCCTTGACATTGTCACTATCAATTTGCAACTTGAGAATTTAATTGTGTTCAGACCATTTCACAAACGAAGGTTATGAATTGAAAAACCTCAAATTTATGAGAAATGAAGTATATCAGAGTGGCTCAACTATAATTATTGATAATGGATATGAAATAATAAGCACCGGCAAGAGGTGCTTTAGGATATGGCCCCCACACATCACAATGTATTAAACTAAATGCTATATTAGCTCTACTGAGACTTAAAGAGAAAGGCAAACATGTCCTTTTAATACGATGACAAACATCACAAACAAAAGATAATTTTTGAGAGATAGGAGACAAATTTTGAGAAGATGCATGCCCAAATCGTTGATGTCATAAGAAATATGATGAACCATGAGACATAGAAGAAGCAAAATGTGATGCTACTTGCTAGAGATAATAGATCCCATTGTGAGCCTCACCTAATCCAAGCAACATCCTCGAATTACAAGCCTGGATGACACAAAAGTTCCAGGTGAAATGAACCAAATAATTAATGTCAAAAATGAATGTTTTGATAGAAATTGCAATTGAAATTAGGGATACGAAGAACATTTTGTAGAATAAAATTGGGTCCAAAAGAGAAAAAACTAATCTCAAGGACAGTAAAGCGTGCTCTATTTGGAATCGAGTTGGACAAACTGATTAATAGCTGCTTAAGCTTGTACAATAATGAGATCAATAGCTACCATATGAGCCGATGCCCCCACTCTTTATAATCCATTTTTGAGAGCTAGTAATTAAATGAAGCGTATTGGATAATTTTTCTGAAGAAATAAGCCCATCGGGCTTTAAGAGTGGCATTATTTGTTCAAACTTAGGAGGTGCTAAATCTATAGAAGGGGGCAAAGTTAAAACCTACGTTGACTACAAGAGAATTAAACATGTGATGGGAAAGAATGGAAGAAGAAAAAGGTAGCAAAAAACATGTTTTAAAGTATAAAAGGAAGAAGAAAGGATGATGGTCACGGGTGAAATCAAAAAGATGTCCATAAGCAAAGATCACAACCTAACTTTGATATTACGTAAAAATGGTCATGGGCTTTACTCTAAATTGACCGGTCATTTTAAAGAATCTACGAATATATATTTATATTGGTCGCTAGTACTCATCTCGTATAGAGGTACGAGACAATGATGTTTATACACCTGCCCCTGCAAGTGTACTAGGCTTACCATGTGAACTCTGTGCTTCCTAATCTTTGCATTTTCAGCGATTACAAACAGTCATGCAAATTGCATCTGCACCATAATAGATGTGGGCGTTAAATACAAGTGACACACTTGTAGTCTCTTAGATGGGCTAACTTTGATATCATATAAAAAGATACATTCCATTGATTGTTCAATCTACATAATATTGTATAAATATATATTACATAAATATTACATTCAACACGTAAACATGTAATGTAATGAATTCGTGGAACAGTGGCTCTCCAAACCTATAATGAATTCATTTAAGTCAAACAGGCCTAAATTAATATTTCATTTATCGAATCAATAAAAACAATATATACACTTTTTAAACACTAAAAATAAATAAATACCGTAATGGTGGACATGATGGGGATTAGAGTAGAGTCACAGTCACGAGTCGGTTAATCCCCCACACAGTAATCGATACGCACTTCGTCTCCTCCATGGTTGCATGAATCGGAATCGGAATCGGAATCGGTTTTCCAGGGAGTCGGAATCGGAATCGGAATCGGTCTGAATCGGCCAAGAATCGGTTCAGTTGAATCGGTCCAAATTAATTTAATCGGTCATATATAATAATTTGACAATTTATAATATAAATATATTAAAATTGGGTATTGATGTTATTTTGATATTATTCTGTATATTATAGTTTCTGATATTTTTAAATATTTTTTAAGATTTTTTTAAATTATTTAGAATTAATTATTATTTTTGACTCGAGTTAGACTCGAGTCAACTTTTAATTACGAGAATGCCACTCTTTACCCCCGCCGCCGCCGCCGGCCCGGTCGGCGGCGAGTCTCGAGGCGGCGATGTCGGAGGATGTCGGCAGCCCGGTCGGACGAACAGTCAGCGGCCCGCAGCCGGCGGCGAGGCGGCCCGGAGCGGCGGCGAGTCGCGGCGATTCGTGCGTCACAGCCCGATTCGGTCCGGCCACACTTCGGCGGCGACGTTGCGAGGTCGGCGGCGAGGTCGGTAGCCCGGTCGGCGGCGAGCCCGGAGTCGGGGAGCACGGCGGAGGGCGGAAACGGGGCGGCGGCGGGCGGACGAGCGGCGGCGGCGCGGGGGGAGCGGGTTTGATTTTAGGTTTTTAAAATCCAAATTACCATTTTACCCATGCTTAAATAATTTAATAAAAATCATACCTAGGGTATTTTAGTAATTTCATTAAAAAACCGATTCCGATTTAAATCGGCCGATTCCGATTCCGAGTTAAATTGGTCGGAATCGGCCGAACTCGGCCGATTCCGAGGCCGATTCGGGGCCGACCGAGTCGGCCCCGAAATCGGATCGGCATCGCGCCGATCCGATTTAAATCGGCCGATTCCGCGGAATCGGCCGATTCATGCAACAGTAGTCTCCTCTAAACCTTTGCCGCCGCCGCCGCCGCCGCTCGCGATTAATCCCTTACACGGTATCGATACTCTCTTTGCCTCCTACAACCCTCCTTCCTCCGCCGCCGCCGCCGCCGTCGCCGTCGCCGGCGGCAACCGATGGCGCAGGCCAATGCCATCCCTCCAATCGAAGCCTACTGGTCGCTCGTCGACAAGGCTGACAAGAAGTTCTCCGGCGTCCGCGACCTCCCCCTACGCCCGCCCCAGGTACCACCCCCTATCCCTTCTCCAGTCATGGCCGAATCCCCAATCCTCACCGTCATCGTTCTTGAAGGTCGGAATCGGAGTTCCAGAAGGTGTTCAAGGCGTACACCCGGCTGTGGAAGTTCCAGCAGGAGAACCGGCAGCGGCTGGTGGAGTCCGGGCTGAAGCGGTGGGAGATCGGCGAGATCGCGTCCCGCATCGCGCAGCTCTACCACGGGCAGTACCTGCGGACCTGCGACGCGGCGTTCCTGTCGGAGGCGTACGTCTTCTACGAGGCGATCCTGGCGAGGGAGTACTTCCGGGAGGGGATGGGGCAGGATGTGAACCTGGCGAGCAAGCAGCTCCGGTTCCTCGCCAGGTTCTTGGTGGTCTGCTTGCTGCTTGGGAGGAGGGAGATGGTGCACCAGCTGGTTAACCAGTTGAGGATGACGCTCGACGAATGTAAAGCCAGCTTTCCGGTCCGAGTTTTTCTTCTGCTTCTTCTTTTCAATTCATTTCTGTTTTACAGTCACGAAAATTGGAAGACTGAAAATCTTGGATCGCATAGAACACTAAATGGAAAAACAAAAGCAAGAGCGGTTTGCGATGGAAGTTTCGAAGGTGATAGATAATACAAAACTATTAAATCAATAAAATATTCAATGATATAAGATCTTGGGGTGAGAATTTGACATCTCCTCAAAAGAGCAGATGCATTACTCAAGTGAATAAGAAATTCCTTTCGTTCATTATCAAAAACAAGACATGAAATACAGGCTGCTGATGTTTATGGATTTGGACGTATGGTTATTTGAATGTGCTAATGTAGCCATTTTTGTTGGGGAAAATTAGAATCAGGCTTTTGTATGTTGGGGAAGGTTGCGGGAGAGTAGAAGGAATTCAGGAGAAGAAAAGGAAATCAGAATCTGTGTAATAAGGAAAGTGCAGGAGGAGAAACTGCGTTAGGATGATTTTTAAAAAATAATAATAATAATAGTCAACTTGTAATAATCAAGTTTTGTGAAAAGTCATATGGTGATGTTTATATGGTGATTTGGAAGTATGTTTATCACAAAATAGGCCTAAGCCTATGCCAATAGACTCGTGATATCCATATACGAGAGATGGATTGATGGACCTAAGCTAAACTTGTAAGACGGAACCTATGCCAAAGCCTACAATATGGTCGGGGTGGTGAGGGGTAGGGGGCGTGGCAGGGGAAATTAGGTTTTTATAGAGGATTTGTATTGGGGAATGGTGTGGTAGAAAACAAGGAATTTAGGAGACTGGGAAATCAGGATTATGGTTATGAAGGAAAGAGTAGGAGGAGAAACACCAAACAATACTCTTTAATTAGTAATCAACTTGTGATGGTGCCAAGCTTAATGAAAGTTATATTTATAGACTCAACTGATAAATTTTGACATTTAGTCATCAATAATCAACTTGTAAAGCTCAAGGTTTATAACAATGTTGTTTAACTCGAGAGACTTAATAAACACAATGAAAATCCTAAATAAAATTTAAGTGGGCAACTGTTTATAATAAAATTAAAACAAGAATCCAAAATCGGATAATTTCTTTCATTCTTGATACACGCCAAATATATGTAACACTTGTCCTGCATTTTTGTGATCTACTACATGGCCATTATTGTATTGTTCAAAGGGGCTCTGTTAAAATGATAAATGTTACAATTCATTTGCATCATACCATTTTGCTTGTTCTGTTGGTGTATTGGATGTTTATTGTAAATGTGCCATGGTTTGGTGGAATTAAATAATTGACTATTGCATGTCTGCGATGTAGGAGGCAAATTTTAAAGATTGGAAGAAATTGCTTTTAGATATTCTCAAATTTTTGAAAGCTGATACAGCATTTATGAACAGAAGGCCTTTACGGTACATTATTTCCCTCGATCCAGAACCAGATTGCATAAAACATTTTTCTTATCCGAGAAGATTGAAGTTGCAGGAGGCAATTTTGTGCAGTTATCACCATAATGAGGTGACAACAGAGATGCCTTTCTTTGAGAGTTTTTCCCCCTCCTTCTAGTAGGTATTCCCACTAAATTTATAAACTTCTACTTTTATATTGTCATCTTTTCATTTTTTGGGCCAGATAAAATTCGCAGAGCTCACACTCGACACATTTAGAATGCATCAGTGCCTTGAGTGGGAACCAAGTGGCTCTTTTTATCAAGCAAAAGAATCGGAAGTCAATGGCATCAGTATAAACAGTGGCTCTAGTGTAGAGATGGCTGGTCGGATTCCTCAACTCCCTGCAATGACTGACCCGAGTTTACCACCAAACCCACGAAAAGCTGTCTTGTATCGACCTGTTGGTACACATTTTCTAGCGGTTAGTATTATCGGCATTGATCAGTACTATAATTTTTAAAGATGGGGTTATTATCTCAAATTTCATAGGAAGGTAGTTTTTCATTTTTTTTATTGAACTGTTGCCACATTCTGCTTTTGGAGATGAGTCACCATATAGCTTCTATGTTTTTCTTATTATTGCCATTGTACCCAATATTTATTGTCTTTTGTCTTCATCATTCACATTTTAAAAAATGTTCCAATTTTGCTAGTTAATTTACTCGATGTTTTTTAAAATTGTGCTAGATTGAAAATTTTCATTATGATCTATAGCAGAAGAGAGTTGGAGTCATTACTTGACCTAACAATGAAGCACATCCTCCTACGTTTTACCTTTACGCTCTTAGCCTTATTCAACTATTACACTTTTATCCTTCTCTAATTTGCTCTTTGCTGTAGTTTCTATCAATCTTTTAGTTTTCTAGATTGATTATAGGAAATATGGTTGAAGATATTTACCTCACAAGACTTGATTAAGCCTTGACTTCCCACTTTACTGGGCTAGACGGTGTCTACCCACCAGCTGCCTTAGAGATGCATCACCACTTGCTAGGATAGATAAACAATTAAAGTTTAGGTGAAAACAAAACTTGTTGCCTACACTATTCCATCTTATGGTTATTTTCTTGTAGGTTCTTGCTTCATTGTGTGAAGAGCTACCTCATGATGGTATTCTGTTGATATACCTTTCAGCCTCAGGTTCAAAATAGTAGTCTCTGAAATTTGCTTTCTTGTCCATTATGTGAGTGTAGTTATTTTACAGCCTTAGTTTTTGATGTTGTTACAATTCTAGGAAATTCTGGTCTTCCTCAGCATTCATCAGAATCTGGAGCTTCTGTAAGTGATAGCGTTGATCACCTTGTGGAAGATCTTCTATCTGTTAACATCGAATCGGATGTACCATCTTCATCTCCAATTGGCATTCATGATGGTGCTCATCCTATCTCTTGTCAAAGCAATAATGGTGGTTGTATTTGGCTTTGTTCTCATGGAAACAGAGGTACAATTTTATTCTGAAGTATTTCCTAGGAATGAGTAGTGGGATTTATTGCAATTCGTGTTTGTTGAGTAGCTGGGTGTCACTTTTGATTTTGGCTACTGTTGGTTTATGCCTCCCATGAAACCTTTTTATTGAGCTAATACTCTTAAATGATGTGTTCTTATTTACCCCCTTTAATACATGTTTTTTTACATGAAGCTTAGCTGCTTTTCAGGTGTAAATTGCCTTTACCCTTGTGACTTGATGCCATTTACAAGAAGACCACTTTTTCTGATCGTTGACAGTGAGAGCAGCAGATCATTTATGGCATGTTGCAAACTCAAGCTTTTTTCTCTTTTATCCTTCTGCACATTTGTCAAACTTATATTTTAGATAACTTGATGAAGGAATTATTTTATTACTATTTAAGAGCATGCATGATTCAGACAAATGTGATTGTTGATGCTCTTTGGATGTAAGAATGCTGCTTTTAGTCTAAGCATTATTTTGCCTTCTGATCAGTTATAGAGTATTGGTGGTGCATTAGTAATAGAAGAAAAAATCTACAGCGCTAAGATAGTCAAGCATCTTGGCCTGGTCATAGATAACACCAGATGGCTGGAATTGAGTATTGCATTTGTCTGATATTGATGATTAACTCATTTCATGTGCATATTTTAGTTCAAGTCAATTATGAAGTTGCATGTACTAATTCCTTGGGTTTGGAGTTTTGAAAATCTCAGTGTTGTATTTTGCTATGCAATTTGATGGTCAATAAAAGTTATATTTGCAGGCTGTCAGCAGGTCAGAAATAGGAGAAAATATTGCTATGCTTCTTTCTCCACGTTCTGCAAGCTCCGCATACACTTCTGGGCATGGGCTTCTCCACCCTAATGGAAGCCAATTCACCATGTTTCTGACAGCTCCTTTGCAGGCGTTTTGCCTACTACTTGGCTTGTCTGGTTCAGAAATTGAAACAGTAGCACTCTCAATCTCCTTTTGTGTTGGTTGTGTCAGTTGTATGAGGATGAGTCAATATTAATTAAATTTGGTTTGCTTTTTTCTGCCTTCTTTTGTATTATTTTTAACCTACTATTACTTTTTGTTCTTAAATTCAGGAGATATACAACAAAGCAGAGCAGTTGCTTTCTCTTGCACTCAGCGAGTGGGCCTCAATACTTGCAACATCGGACTCATTAAATCCAGTTTGGGCGCAAATCATACACGATCCTTTCCTCAGGCGACTTCTTCTCAGGTATAACACATCTTTCATATTTATAACGCATTGTGGATATTTTCTAGAGCGTGGGTAATGAAATTAAGAATATACTCTGCCAGTCTGCCACAGTTATATAATATGAATGGATGTCCTTTATCTTCAAAAAGAGTGTGGATCGATAAATTTTCAGCGATAAAATTGGATGTTCATTTTTGTGGTGTGATGACAACCAGAAAATTTCAAACTTGCCTGTAGATTCATATTCTGCAAAGCTGTCCTGGGACTTTATGCACCAACATTCAACAAGAGGGAATTCAGTGCTGAATGTGTACCCCGCCTTCCAGAATCTGTTCTACCCTCTAGCACAACATCCCAGTCTAAAATATTTGAACTAGCCAATATTTTTCGCTGTGCTCATTGCTTCATCTTTCCCAATGGAAATCTGCACACGAAGGTAGAATGTCATGAAGAATCAGGAGCCATGTGACGTTTAATTTTGGAAACTTGAAAATATACGTGGTAACAATATAGTTGTTACTTGTAAATTAAGTCAAATTTCTTGTCTGATTACGAAACTTTTCATTGTTTGCGTTCAATTATATATTTTTATTTCATAGGAACAAAAAATAATGCAGTTTGTGTTTTCGTCATTGAGGTAATTTTGTGGCGGAAGTCACCGGTTCTGATATGTACACATCAGTCGAAGACCGAGGGTAAATAATGCTGAGCGCAATACTGAAAAAATAACTCTAGCAACTGTGATTTTGATCAATTGTTTTCTTGACGGTGACAAACAAGGAACATGCCCTCACTGGTACGCTCCTCACTTAGAATACCTCCTTAATCCCGAAAGTTGTCGATTATGATATAATGATTCCGCCTAAAGCATAAATTAATAGGTATTAATTTGATGAGTTTAAGTTATTTTTTTAAAAGTGATAAATTAAGTTAAAAATATATAATTTATTTTCAACATTTTATCACCTAAGTTGAAAATGTATATTTCATTTTAAAGATTTTATTACAATAAGTATTAGATATGAAATTAAATTCAGGGATCCCACAGTTTATCAATTAAGACCTTAATAAATTATGCCCTCAAATTTTTTACAATTCGCTTATTATTAATCTAAACCTACATCCTTCTCTAGCCTGCGACCAATAGCGTAACCAACATGCCTAGTTCAACTCATTATAACACGAAATTAAGTTATTCTAATACCATTTATAATAACCTAGCCTACAATGTAAATTAATAAGTTAAATCATCTCTTCAAAAGTAGTTAATTAAATTTAAAATTTATATCTCATTCTCACTTATAAATAAAATTTTACCTAATTAAGTATTAAATATGACACTAAGTTGATAAATCTTATAATCTACTCACCTTAAAAGAAATTTTATTTTCAAAATTCTTACAATTGGTCCATTATCAACACTAATTAATGTCATCTTCGTTCACTTAACCGACATCCCTAATCTAACCCACCATTCAATACAAAATTGGATTACTCTGATGTCCTCTACAACAACCCAATCTAAATTACAAACTAATGTCTAAAACATCTCTTAAAAAATGGTTAACAAGTTCATAATATATAGTCCATTTCTAGGCTTAAGTATTAAAGGTAAAACTAAATTTCAAGATCTCACATATAATGAAGTCAAAAGTGCTAATTCGGTAGACTCAACAGAGTCGTGCAGTTCACAACACATTAGAATATAATGAATGTTGAACTCACTACTAAGATACATTGCAGTAGAAAAACGAATATACAACATTCATGACCATGCATTCCTTTCAAAAAGAATACAAAATATTATAAGCTATAAAAGTACATAAAATTATTATCTTCAAAATGGTTTACAGCATATGAAGTTTGCCATTGAAAGTTTTATACTTTGCGGAAGGCAGATGCTCATAGAATTCTATCCTGGAGATCGTTCATCAAATTGGATGCAAAAGATGATAGTTTCTTTCCAGTCTCTCCAGCCATGTTTTTCAGGGAGGAGATATCCTGAGATGCCTGAATATTTCATTTTAAAAAGATGAACATCAAACAAGATTCAAGGGGCTTAATAAATTAAAAAATCCAACCTTAAAATGTCAAGTAGAAACATTTTTAGTCCGTATGACTGTTCGGCTAGGAAAAGAAAAGCTTAATTTTTAAAAATGGAAAAGAAATAACGGTATTGACATTGAAAATTTTCATTCAAATATAAGCATAGCAAGGAAAAGAAAAGAAACATGAATTAAAAGTTAATTTCTTTCTTTTTCCTATTGCTTTAAACAAGATATATTTTTGTATATATTTTTCTTGTGCGCCAACTGGGAAATGTACTTCAAAATTTCTGTAATCCAAACCCCAGATATTTTTTAGAAATGAAAACTTTGATACTTATCTACTTCTTTCTAGCTAACCAAACACACCCTGAACTTCCGAAACCTAGAAGTACAACGCTTAAAACCAAATACACACATCAAGCTTTAGTGCACTTCTGATTCTCACGTTAAGAACAGAATCTAGCCTCCAAGACACATTTTAATACCGCTAATTCATACTTCATAATAACAAATTTCCAAATGCACACATATTCACTTACCTAGTATTTATGCATCTAATAAAATCAGCTCCACACAAACAAAACTTGCAAACAAGGCAAACCCAAGCTAGGCAAAAACTAGCCTCGGCCATTAGTCACCGGCCCTAGCTTGCTAATAAATTGAAAAATTTTCAATGATGATACTCCTCAAGATGTGTACCTGAAAGGATATCCGGTTAATTAGATCAGAAGTGCTCATATCAAGCTGAGCATCATCCATTCCATTGCCAAAAAGATCAGCACTAGATATGGCTGATGAATTCTGCATATTTGTAATGAGATCATCCACAAAAAGAAAATTAGAATAAGATATGGCCAAGTGAGCTGGCTAAAGTTTAAAGCCAGAATGATTTGCATAAACATGTAAATTAATATCAATAAGCCATACAGACCGAGAACTTTTGAAGGGTTGCTTGAGTCTCTCCGTCAGCAGCTTTGTTTTGATCACCAAAGAACTGAGCTGAAGAAATTGACTTTGCATTCGAAAATTTTTGTCTAGCTTCATTACTTTCCTGAACCTGTGAACTCCAAAATAAGTTCAAAAGCTTACAGGGTCACCAGTGTAATTGCAGAAGCGCTATGAGCCAATATAGACAATAGCAATGATGAAAGTCAAAAAGCTTAACTTGATGCCCAGACTAAAATGTTTCATTTTAATGCCTTATTTCGATCAATGTCTATCTCTGGTATATAATAGAATGTATTCGAATGTCCAAAATAAAGATAGGACAGCTCACAGCAATTGCTTAATGTGTCACATTGATCAGGGAGTTAGAGAATCTATCATGCCTGGCCAGACATAAAGAAAAAGAAAGATACCTGGCATTGCCTTGAAAATTATCAAAATGCTGTACTACGTTAAATGCATGTCTTTTTATACCAAGAGAATCCCAAACCACATAGGAAACAAATCACATAGAAATGCCCAAAAAGGATGAAAAAAATTTAGCTACATCCATTACTTCAGCAATTAGTATGAGCTATCCTGACACTTTCTTAATCCCAATAAACCTCTGTACTACCAACTGTTTGACATTTAAGATGCTAACAATTAACCACATACCACAGTCTGTGCTTCTTAGTAAAAAATGTTTTTGCATCGTTAAAGAGACCTTCTTTGTCATCCACCAGATCCATATTATCTGGGACTGAGATGATCTAATGAACAAAGTCCAGAGTATAAAAAAAGTTTGGAAACTCTGCCATATTAACAAAAGAAAATCAATCCAAATATGCTTGGTTCATCCTACAATATGAATGCCACCTACAATATGAGGATCATTAGAATAATTTACTACATAACTATAGGTGCAAACCTATAAAGGTAGCAAGAGGTCTAGAACTTCAAATTCATGAATCATTTCTTTGATGATTTTCATGGCTCATTTGTCTCTTTCGCATCTCATAAGACTTATTTGGACTCAAAAAAATTACAATATTTAAAATCTCTACACCCACTGCTGTGCATGTCTCAGCATCCACAAAGCATTCCATTATGTACCTGCAGTTTAGAGGAATTAGAGCTCCCTTTCTTCTGGATTCCATTATCCATTCCAAAATCAGCAAAAAAGTTTGATGATTTTGGGGGCAAAACATGGTTGAGCACTTGCACACTACCGGACCTAGATTCTGTAGACTGATCATTTTCCACATATTCAAAGCGTGACGAGAAAGAAGCTCCAGCCGATTGAGTGGTGTTAGGCATGGAAGTTACAGCAGGGGCTGGTTCTTCAGGTTTCTGATCATATATATTTTCATTTGCCTATTAAAAGCAGATTACAATTCACATCAATTGATCCTTGCTTACATATCCGGAATTTGGTATTACTAAAGAAGACAAGAATGAAGTTCAAGTACCTTAGTTGTAAGTTTTCGAGCACCAAGACCAACAGATTTGCTTCCCGTTTTCCTTGCAACAATAGGCTTTCTGACATTACTAGCAGTGATAGTGGTAGAAGGTTTTGAAGAATGGTTAGCAATTTCAGGAACTTTGCTCTTCACCTCCAACTTTTCTTGTGAAGGAATCACCACAGAAGAGTTAATGTCAAAAAGCCCATTGTCGTAACTTTTGGACTGTGATGCAGCAGGTGATGAGGGCAAGTCATCTGCTGTGCTTTTAGCTACTTCTTTTGAAAGTAGCTGTCTGTACAAGTCAGCAGCTCTTGACGTGTATTTTGCCTCAATTTTACCTCCATCAGTCCAGCCATGCTGCTTAAAGAAAACTTGTGCTCGGTTGTTCCCCCCAAAACTCATCATTTTCAGCTGCTCTGGACTCCAAGAGTCTAAATTTGTAGATCTGAAAAGTTAAAATTCTTAGAAGCTCAAATAGAATAATCCTCTCTGTCCATCTATCCCAATGAGACATGGGACACACAAAGAAAAGGCAAAGCTTTTATGGCCGGATATTATTCCTGACACCAACCCCCTCCTATATTCAGGTTTAAGAGCTCATATAGAACACCAAACATGGCAACCATTATAAACATTGCAACACAGCACAATTGTTTCTTATAAACATTGAAACACAACTCAACTGTTTCTAACACTATTTCATAATTCATGACGAACAGGGCAGCCGACTCTCCGAACAAAGTATAAGTAAACACAACCACATTCTAACACTGATTATTTGCGTAAACACCATCACCAGCTAAAGTCATCTCCATCGCACACATTAAAAAGCTCGTTTGTTTTCATAAAACTGAGGCAGAAATTAAAATAAACAACGAGCAGCTGCACCTAACACTATTTCTCAATCCATGACCATCAAAAACATGAGTAAACACAATCATTTTCCGGTCTATATTTCAATTGCAGAAACACAACCTGCTGATATAAAAAAATGCCGTTTCCATCGCACACAAAAAATATCACAAAGATGCAATCTTTCAACATATACAACACTGAGCTATAAAAAAGATGCAATCTTTCAACATAACAAGGGGGACGCGGCAGCAGCCACCTGACGAAGCTGACATGAACACCGAGGCTCCTATGCAAGGCGGAGCAATCAATGCAGAGGAAAATGCCGTGGGTCACCGACGCCCAAGTCGGATTCTTCGCATTGCAATCGAAGCACATCTACACACCAAAAAAAAACAACAACAACAATGACACCCTAAACCTCATAAATCCCACCAATGACACCCAAATCAGATCCCGCAAACCCCACACCAGATCTAGCAACGAACAATCCAGATCCAAGAAAACAACAATAACAACAACGACGACAACAACAGCAATGCATTGCAATACGAAATCGAAATCGGTGATGGCTTCGAAAACCTTGTTCTCGGGTTTCGACTTGAGCTTGCGAAAGACGGCGTTCTTGTCGGCGAATCCGTCCGATGCCATGATTGCCGATGGCCGGAGGTCGAATGGGAGGGGAAATGCTTCTTGGTCGACGCCGGCGAGGGGTGGCCGGCGGCGGCGGAAGGCGGTGGCCGAAAAAGTCGGAGACTTTATTGGAGAATTGGAGCGGAGTCCGGACAATGTTTGCTTTCCCATTTGGGGCAGTTACGTTGACGAAATTGCCCTCTTCATTTGGAGGGTATTACAAGAAGGGTATGGTATTCAAACAAAGTAAATAAATTATGGCTAATAACCAGAATTATAATTTTTATAAAGAGTTAAGTATGAATTTATTTTTTTAATCTGATATATTCTTATAATTAAATTTTAATCTGGTCGAACCTAATTAAACCACCATAAATTTGATTTGATGGCCAATACGGTTAGGGAAAATTTAATCATAAGATTATAGAAAATTTTATTCTTTTAATGAGTACCGGATGAAATTAAACGTCGAAAATGAAAAAATTATGTGGGATATACATTTCATGTTTTTCTTGTTTCATAAAGAAAAGAGTTGAATTTCTTACATTATTAGGAGGTTTTTTAAATGTAATAATAAAAATAAGTCATTATTATTAAATAAAACAATGAATAAATAATGAAAATTTGCAAAATCATAATTATATCACTAGAAGGATTTTTTATAAAAAAGTATTAATAAAAAATATATTTTTTATTAATAAAAATATTAATAAATATTTTTTTCACTTTTTGCTCGGATTGTACCGGTCACTTATCATCTCAGAAGATCTGATATATTAATTATATAGTATTTAATGGCGCCTTTGCAAATCACCATGGTTAACAACAAGGCTTTAGGTGCCTATATTTGCCACCAGATCTAGCTGTTAAGGTCGTGGCAAATGATCTTAGACATCAACCACGGCTTCTTATTTGGCTAATAAGACTACTTATGCAAAGTAAGTCGATTTGAAGCGAAAAATGCTTAAACTTCTTTTATGTATGTACGTATACTCTCGTCATTTTATCTTTTATTTTCTCAAATTTTGAATGATATAAGAAAAAAATATTCGCCCCCGCCTTCAACCACCTCACACAATGCCTGAAGGGTGTTAAAGTGGTGATAATAAATCGAAATGATCTTTTTAACGTGAATTATGTCCATTTTAATGCGGGCTAAAGACATTAATGTGGATGGTAGAATGTCACGGAGACGAGGTTTTAATTATTAATTACGACTGTTGATTAAAATTCTCGATGATATTAAATGCACCTTGTTGGTCCCATGCTATCTAATCAAGCACATCCACCGTACACGTATGATAGGTAAATGGGCTTACTCATTATAAGAAGCAAAGCCCAATGGGCCTCAAAAGAAGCATGCATATAGATGAGCCCACTTTATAAAGAGGTTGCAACTGGAATGGTGGGCCCAAATCTGAGCCTTACGATTTTATACAAAAAACGGGTGAAATAGCCCTCCAGAATCGGTCAGTTTTAATAAGATTAAAAAAATTGCCAAATTTTAATTAATAAGATTATGTGATTTAAAATTGAAATGGTTTTTTTGATGGAAATACATTAGTAACCTTAACCTTAATGTGATTCACGTGTTCATTTGTAAGCCTTGCATGCATGCAGGTCTTCCTAGTTGAACGTATTAAGGATAAAGTAATTCAAGTAAATCTCAATCAATCTAATTCGCTAAGAGGCTTAAATTGATCCATCTTGACGGACGAGAATGTTGTTTTGATAAGTACTACCTTCAATGACATGATCATCTTAAGTTGGGATTTTCTGATCACCTATGATTGATTATCTACTTATTTAACCGATGACAATTTTTCCCGTGCTTGGCACTATACGCCATATTGTAATTGATTATCGATAAAATTAAAGTATTTAATTGTTATAATCATAGTTTCAAATACTACACCCGTTACCACTCGAGGAGGCAACTAAGTCGAGCCGAGTTCGGTCAAATTTTAAAATTACAAATAGAACATTTGAGTGGGTATTGCGTTTACACACTCCGGACACACCTGATCATTAAGAGTCATTGATGATCGGCATTTTCACGTGCGTCCGCAATGTGCAGATGCAAGAATCATTAAGAATATTTTATTAAACTTATGAAAATATATTTTATCATCAATATTTAATTAAGCATTAATTAAAATATTATAATTTTCAACAAATAATGAACCCCATGAAAATTTCATATTAAAAAATGGATATGAATTAAAATATTGATCGAAGGCACTTGAATATCATTGAATTTGAATATGGTATGTGATACACATGATAGAATCGGGTGAAATTATCATATTAAAAAATTAATATGAATTAAAATATTGATCGAAGGCGCTTGAATATAATTGAATTTAAATATGGTATGTGATACATATGATAGAATCGGGTGAAATTTTCATATTAAAAAATGGATATGAATTAAAATATTGATCGAAGGCCCTTGAATATCATTGAATTTGAATATGGTATGTGATACACATGATAGAATTGGGTGGTATGATACAATATTTAAAACTATAATCATAATTAGTTGTATAATATTGTTAAAGTTGGGTTTGTGTAACCGACAATAGTGTGGCACACAATAGCATTCAAAATTACTAAAAAATGTATACCCATTATAAAGTAGAAGTCCTAAAAGCATATTAAAATAATTTGGTGTTGCGAAATGATTTTGTTTTTTAGTTTGGAGCAGTTGAGAGATATCTTAGAAGTTCTGTTTCATCCTAAAATAATTAAAATGTAGGGATCAGGGATAGATATATAGCAACGAACCATGCAAGCTGCTTTGGACAAAAGCAAACCATATATACACAAACTAATTAACCAAATTTTTTTGTGTGCGGTGGGGGAGGGGCGGCCGGGGTGGGGTGCGGGGTTCATGTCGTAATTAACACTTAAATATGTACGTAAGCAGGGGCGTCACCACTTAAACTTCATGAGTATGTACAAGCCTTGATTTTGGCCCCACCCATGTTGCTTTTCCGACTTCGTGCTAGTGCATGTTTTGAGATAGGGGGAGGGGTGAGGGAGGGTTCAGGGTGGGGTTATGCACAAGCCTTGCCCCCACCCATGTTGTGTTTCTGACTTCGTAGAGAGAGAGAGAGAAGAGAGAGAGAGAGAGGTCTTTGCCCCGAACTTTACCGTATGTCAATCACAAGGACAACTTAGATTTGACGAAACAAATAAATGTAACACCCCTTTAACCCTTCTTTTGCTAGTGGCTAAGTTTTGGCCACGGCGGGTTGGGTTGGTCACTGTCGACATTGGCCGCGTTGGTACTGTCGGCCACTTTTTTAAGGCATGGCCAAATCTTGCCCTAGTTAGCCATTTTTAGTCATTGCGGATTAGAATTGACCGGCAGGGCTACATCTTTGTTTTTTGTTTTGTGGAGCGATATGATCTTACCGCCGCAACCAACTAATCGCCGCTAACTAGGTCTGGCCACCATAGGTGGGACCTGGTTGTACTTCGGCCAAATTTGGTCAAGGGATGGGCAAGTCTATCCATGGCAGCCAAACTTGGTTAGTAGTAGCCAGATCTGGCCGCACTGTCACATAAGGCCACGCGACCAGATCAAGCAACAATAAGCCAAGTTTGGCCACCCTGCGGCTGGATTAGACAAGTGAGTTATTAGACATGGCCGACCACAAGGTCGGTTTTAGCCACCTATGGCTAGATTTGGCCGGCGTGGCCGTGCCGCACCACTGGCACCGTTAAGGGGAGGTTTAAGTTTTCCTTTTTTATGAAAAGATTAAATATAGGTCATCCTTGTAATCAAACGGTTTAGTTCAAAATTTGGCGAAAAAATTTTATGCCCTTGGCTTACACAATCTCTTATCTTGTGTGTGTGTATATCTAAGTTTTCATACAATAATTAAGTTTTTGGTCAAATTATCTTCACAATTAAATTTTAATTGTAATTGTTGGCAATGTATCGGCATATAATTATTTCAATTTACGAAATATAGCGACATATTATATTGCATTAATTCATAGGCATTTTCTCCTCAATTTTGGAAACCTTAACTAAATCCAGCTATTTAGCACCTTAATTAATTTGTTTGCTTTCTTCACGATTCTGGATGTTAATATAAGATAGGATTTCACAGTGGGCCCGGAATTAGCACTAAAAAAATAGTTTTTTTTCACGCTACAAAAAATGACGGGGAAAAAGTGGTACATGTCATATTTACACTGATTTTATAGTTAATAAAAATTCTAAATTTTGTTCTATATTTAAAGATTTTTAAATGTAATATGTCAAAATTTAAACTTTTCTCCGTAGCCGAGAAGCACAGCGAAACTCTTGTTGGTTTGGACTATATAGAAGATAATTAGAAAATTAGCACATACTTAATTAAAAATATCTCTAATATTAAAATAAATCTTTTTTTCTACAATTAAAATTGATATGAAGAAAACGCAGGAAAATTTTATTTATTTATTTATTTATTTTTGCTCACGTTGCTAGCCATAGGGTTAGATAATAATCAGTCCATCAAATTTTAACATTTGCAAACGCTTGGACGTCAGTCAAACTCAAGACACGTGGTGCCCATCCCTAACCACCAATTTATAATTGGTTGATACATTTTAACAAATAAATAGTGACGTCCTTTTTTTCTTTTCTCAACCATGATTGATGGCAACCTACGACTTTTTTAACTAAAATAATTGAATTCCCACGAGGGAATTGTTTTTCTTTCACTATACAAGCAATTATAAATTGGTGGACGGTGTAATTTAATGAGAAAAGAAATATGAAAAAGAGGCTTGCATGGCCTACTATAGACAATGACCAGCTTGTCTGTTAAGGATGAGACCAAATTTGGGTTAGGTTAAGCACCTGACACTTACACAAACCCAAATATAATTATACGTATTCATTGGGTATAATTGTTTGTTCGGGTGGTATATTGGTCGACTACCGATTGACTCAAAATTAATTATGAGTTCGATCGACTTGATCCAATTTAAACTAAATTAGTTTAAACCATATTAATTCGTGAATGATGGTGTTTATCATAGAAAAGAAGTAGCCCAATTATTATAATCAGTCTTAAGTCTTAACAACTTATTCATATTGATGAATTTTAGGCTGAATCATGGTTGCAAAAATTAAAATCGGAATTGGAATCGGTTTTCGAGGGAATCGAAATCGGAATCGGCCTAAATCAGAATAAGAATTAGTCTGAATCGGTCGTATATAATAATTTGACAACTCATAACATAAATATATAAAGATTAAATATTGATGTTATTTTGATATTATTGTGTGTATTATATTTTATAATATTTTTTTAGATTTTTTAAATTATTTAGAGTTAGTTATTATTTTTAATTCGAGTCAGACACGAGTCAAGTTTTAATTACAAAAATGCCACCACAGGTATTTCTTTCCCTTTCGCTCGTTCTCTCCCGCATCCGCCCTCTTTCCATGTCACTGTCATCACTGCCGCCGTGCCCTTCCCCGCTGCCCCGCCCCGCCCCTCCGCATCACCCACCCCGCTCCAGGCCCTGCCCTACTCCCGCCGCGCCCTGCCTCTCCCAACCAGCCCGCCCTATCCCTCCCCGCTGCCGCCGTCGCCCCACCCCACCTCCCCCTCTTGGCCGAGCCCTACGCCCTCAGCCCTGCCCCTCTAGATCCTCCCCATGCCCCCCACCCAACCCCCCCGTCGCCCAGTTGTCGCTCGCCGTCACCGTCCCCCTGCCCTGCCATCGCCGCTCGCCGCGTCGCCGCTCGCTGCCCATTGTCACCGTCCAAAATCGACCGATTTGGGCCCATTTCATAATCATCTCGAATCAGTCGAAATCGACTCGAATCGGCCGATTAGCGGACCGATTCGGATGAAACCGATTCAAATGGTTTTTTAAATCGGTTTCCCACTGATCCGAGTGGAATCGGCCGATTCCAAATCGGAATCGGGCAATTTTCACAACACTGAGTTGAATTAATATTTATCGATGAACTCAGTTTTCATTTACTAAACTATGGTTTTATAATTTTATTTCGACTTCACAGAATTGACTTCACTGGTTGGCTCTCGAAGTCAAATTCCACAAGTTGACCGTCTCAAATGTACAGTAAAGCCATTAAGACATTATCATCTTTCTTATTGATTTGGTTAATCGGAAAAAAAATAGTATTTTTTTGATAACTTTCGTAACATAGACCGGGGAGTCAATTACTAAATTGGTGAGTATGGATTATAAAGTCATTTATGGAGTTTTACCACTCAAATTATGAATTCAAGAAGTTTTTAGAATAAGAAAGAAATATTAAAACTCTAGATACGGAAGACAAAGCCCGCTCCAACTCATACGCGCAATAAAGAATCACATGCTCAATGGAAGCAGTGCAACTGGAAATTTCCAGGTGTGACTGAGACCCTCCAACCATCTAAATTCATTGGGTGAAGTCAGATACAGACTGCTGCTTCTCTTCTGGACAAGCCTGTTACATTCAAGCACAGTAGTGCCAAGCAAGGAACAAGACCTTGACAAAGAAATTGTCAGCTATATACAGCCCCACTTTGTAAACGTGGCCCCAATGCCAGCATTCAAACTTTGTTCTCATGTGATGATGAGGATAGAAGAATCTGAAGTTAAAAAACGTGCGGTAATGCTTACCACCTGATCAGGATTCTAAGCAGCTTCCATTATAGGCCAACGAGGAGAAGATAAACTATTTTCTGATAGAAAATGATGAGATCCTGCGCTAATATTGTTGATATTTTTGTTAGAAGATGATGAGATTCAAACTTTTTAAAAGGCTGCAGCAGCATTTTGTTGATATTTTTGTGAAGAGTAATGGTGACGGATCGATCAGGTCGATAGAACGTGGTGCAGGGAAGAATTGAGGTCCACAATCCACACCCGCTCGGCTGCTCCTTCAACTGTATCCCTCTTGCTTTGAAAAAAAATTTATTGCACTCTTTGTCCTCTTTACCTTCTGCTGTCCGTCAAGGATAAGGACAAGGCTGATATTTAGTTAACCGATAAAACCGACCTTACCAAACCTATTTCAGAAGTTTGATTTGGTTCTAGTTTGATTCGTGGTAGTTCGGTTGAAACCGATAGCGAGCCAAACTTAGTTCATTTGGTTTGGTTGGCTATCGATCGGAATTGATCAAACAAAATAAACAAATAAATGGAAAAAATTCCACTTGTACAATTTCCTCAACTTTTTTCTTCTTTTTTATTACGCCTTTATATACATCGAATTATCATGATATGTAGCAAAAGATTACATATAAAATTATTATTTTGATTCAATTTATTAAAAATAATTTGTCTATCTATGTATAAGAGGTGAAAGCTTCATATATTATCTATTATATATTGATTTTATAATATTCTAAGATCATTATTTATATAACTTTTCGTGATAAATTTTTAATTAGCCCCCAAGCATGTACAAATAATTATTTATTTAATAAAAATAAGATTTAAAAATAATTAGAATAAAGATTAAAGAATGAGCATGTATTGATAAAAAACACCATATTTATCATTTTGGTTTGTTCGTTAGTTCAGATAGAATTCGGTTAATTAAAACCAAACCGTCGGTTCAGTACCAATTCTACTTCAATTATTGTTTGGGTATATACATAGGTTAGTTCGGTTTTTGGAACCAACCGTTTGTACAGCCCTAGCTAAGGACATTTTCTTCTTATTATTTTTACGTGTAATCTTGAGTTCAATTTTATGTTATGGGTAGATCATTCTCAATAATTAACGATCACCCCCTTGATGATGAAAAATAAAAATGCTATTTAATTAATTAACTATAAATTTAGATAGTTTAACTACTTATCTCAATTCTGAACAACTCAATTATTAAGAAACGAATATATTTAACTATTGAAAATGGTTAGCACATAAATGATAAAATATGTGGTAAATTTTCTCCTGAAAAAAACAGGACTATTTAATATTTTTTGATCTAGGCATCATATATCTAGAACGGCTTCAATTTATTAGACATAGGGCAGACCATCATGCAAGTTGATATGAGTTTTGTGCAGTTCAAACTCGGCTCATTTGATTTTGAGTTCGAGTCCGGCTATTAAGTACTCGAGTTGGTTCGAGTTCGAACTAGCTTGATTCATATTTACTAATATTCTGTTATCATATGATTAATATAAAATTTTAATTTATAATTAAAATAACTTAACTTTAACATAATTATGCATAAAAGATAATTCAATTGTGCATATTTTTATTTAAATTTATTATCATATAATGATATTTTATAACTTAATTAAATTTATATACAAAAATTTAAGATAATATGATAAAAATCTTATTCTTTATATAAGAAATCGAATTTCGAGTCAAGCCAAGTAAGCGGTAATAGGCCCTGCTCATTTAATATTGAGTCAAGTTTCAAGGAAATTTTTTTAGTCGAATACTGAATCAAATCGAGCTTTAAACAACCCTAATTAGATTGTTTAATTATTTGTCCCAAAAGCTCAACTACAGGAAAAGAAACTATTTAACTACATGAAAATGGCTAATTAGTAATAACTAAATATATACGGGCAAATTGCCTAATAAAAATAAATCTGAGGAAATTTAATGCAAACCTTTGAATTGTATTGCTTGTAAAATAAAAATCTTTTGAGTGCATATGAATGTGCTTCATATGATAGTTTGACTACGTATCAAGTTTCCGATGACTTTTGGAAGCGTTTCTTATTTCTTCTATTTTGAAGGGTTTGCTTTTGTTTCTTGTATTTAGACATTGGTTGAGCTGTTACGGTTTTAAATATTATTTTTTCCTAAGCTTCACGACCCACCCAATTATAGATCGCAAGTGATCTTCTGGCCCTATATATGTGCTTAGGTTTCATTCAATAAAAAGGTTAGCTCATAAATGTTTGATATGTCTATGAATTGTTGTGTGAGTAACAGGCAGAAATTTTATCGAGTACTACGATTTAATCGGAACTGTCTAATTACAAGGTCAACCCAAATTTGTCTATTTTTGTTTTAAAAAAGAAATCTAATGCTAGCAGCCAATGGCTATGGTGGGCCGAACATTGCCGCACAACCGCATCTGGTTGTGTGGCCATATCTGGTTGTAGCTGGCTGGACCACGGCTGCTTCCAGCTAGATCGAGAAAGAGGGCAGCTAGGTCTAGCCCACTGCGACTGGATCAGGCTGGCAGACAATTTTCTTTTTAAAGGCTTGGGTAGGGGCCTGCTAATCACCTAAGGGCGTCGGAGACATTGAAGGTGGGGGGATGGGTAAAATTCATCAAATCTAAACCGTCTTTATAATCAAACAATCTATATTAAAATGTAGCGTATGAACTTTCTTACCTCTTACTCAAGTGTGTGTGTGTATATATATATATATATATATATATATATAGAGGAAAATATTCCTTGTGCCCTTAACTGCTCAAACCTTGGTCGTCCCGTGATCATAGTTTTAAACACCTAGTGACCATAATTTCAAATACCATATTGGAGACCATGCTAAATTTTTAAGTGGTACGGGATATATTTAATTTAACCAGATTGAATTATATTCTAAAATTATATAAAAATATTTTATTAAATGTTAAAAATATATCTTATCATTAATATTTTATTAAATATTGGTTAAAATACCGAATTATCAACAAAAAGTTAAATTGGGTGAAAATTTCATAATAAAAAACTGAATATCGATAAAATAGTACAAAATTTTAAACCGTACGGATTGAAAGGTGTTATGCAACATATGGGGAACAAACAAACAAATAGAATGATACTATATTTAAAGTTATGTTGCTGAGTAAAACAATTCACATTTTCTTGTAATAAATACTGGGTACTTTTTTTACCAAGTACTTAAGTACTTTTAACTCCTTCATATTACGTACGCGCTTACGTTGCACAATGTAAATGTTTGAAATTAGTATGACGTTAGCACTTACGTTAAAAAAATGAAGCATATCTAATAAATACTCCAAATGTTTTTTTTTGGGTCATCACAAAATTAGGGGGAAAACATAAAAGTCATCATGATCATTTGGCGTGAATGTATTTTTTTCTCAATGTTTTAGGCTTATTTTTTTAATAAATAGACGTGAAGAACTTTGCTCATGTTGAGGTTTGTGCGTTTTCCCACTCCAATCTGATATTATATATCGTGGTTAATTAGCTCTGGCCGGCTAACCATTTATGCGAAGCTCAAGTTTTGAATGCTGCATATGTATTTATTTCCTTTGTAATACACATTCGATCGATTGGAAAATATTTAGTTTGAGGTTACCACCTTCGAGATAGAAAGCGAATACATAAACAAATTTATAGTTATCTCATAAATAAATCAAGCTGGTAGTAATATTGTAAAAAAATTACTTTGAACTTCTTTGTTTGATAAGACTATTAAAATTGATTTTAATGTGGAAATTAATTATTTAATCTTTAAAAAACAATTGTTCAACGAGAAATCAATCTTTAATAGCTTTTCAGTGATTCCAACAGACAATAATAATAATTTATGCCATTGCACAATTATATTACTCAATCCTCTACACTTGAGACAATCTAAGGGATACTAATTAAATTATTATATACTATCACCAATATTATAAGCATCTATACTTGATATTTAGAAATGTAGAACCAATTTTTATGTGTTTTCACGAATGATACAGCAAATCCTATATAGTTTTATGGTGTAGGCCGGTACGTACTAGAAAGGGTTTTATTATATGTATGATGTGATATAGGGGTGTCCCGTTACTAGAATGGGTTTTATGTATAAAAATCGTGACGTTGAGCCCGCTTCTATGAGGTTTCTAAGTGGCTGCAACGAATATAGAATGTGTGCATGCATGGCGTTTAGCGTTTAATGGCCAGATTCATTTCGCAATGTTCACATTGTTATCGTGCTATGTTACCATGTCGGAAAAAATATGCAAAACATGGTTTTTGCTCTTCAAACGACTTATGCGTTCCATGCAATGCACTTGGCTCTATATCACGCGTCCGCTGTACTATTCTTTGTTTTGAAAGATGTACGTGTTTTTTGGAAGTATAACTAACTTGGTGCTTATGATGTCCAACAAGGTACCTTGGTTAAATGAAATGAATTGCTTCTTTAATGTATCTAGAACCTAGTACCATTTTATTCCGAGTTTAGATGCGATATAGTATATAGTCATAATTGAACTCTTCATTATATATTAGGGCGTACTCTTCCATTGCAGTTTTATAAGACTTAGAGTGGATAGTCAATGTCATTAGGTAGGATATTATACGTGCATTAATAATTTATATAAATGATTGTTAAACCAATACATTTGTAAAAAACTTTATATATATATATATATATAGTGTGTGTGTATGTGTAGATCGCCCCTTGAGATTACTATGTGTATAAATAAATTATAAATTTGGAATTTAGATTGATCGACTAAATTAGTCGATGATAGAATGAAGTTGATCCAAAGTAATCACCGACTGGCCCGCACCAGTAATAATTATTTATCTGTAACTTCATTACAACCTTGAAGAGATAAAATGAAATGAATAATGCTTTTAATATCTGATCTATACAACTTTTGAGTTTTGGTTTAGAAAAATTTAAAATAAAATATTGGGAAAATATCATAAATAACTACATTTCAAAGTTTTCTTTAAAAAATAGCTAAGTTTACAAAATTATATCAGAAATAGCCATTTGTAGAATTTTCATTTCAATTATGGCCAAATTCTATCCTTTTTTAAATAATGACAAAAATAATTATAAGATTTATTTTTACTAATACCAAAATATATAATAAATGAAACATATAATTTTTTGCTAACTATATATATAAATAAACACTTAAATACTAAATATTAAATAGAATATAAAACTATATTATTGACGAGCTAAAGAAGCAAAAAATATTTTTTTATTGAATTTCGGACAATTAAAAGGAAAATTAAATTTTAGGCCATTGAAAATTAAAATAAATTATATATTTTTAGATGTTCAAAATTTTAATTTGAAATTGTTACATTTTATTAAAAATTATAATGTTTGTTTTATTCAATATATTTTTATTATGAATATTTTTTAAAAAATAAAATATCATTCATTATATAAAGTACAAAAAAAATATTTGAAAAAATTTAAAGTTAGATTAAGGGTATTTATTACAATAAAGTAAATATTATGAGTAAAACATTTTTAAAATATATTAATTATCTATATGTGAAATAAAAATGTGAGATTTGACTATATCTAATATAAATTTTAAATTTTGATCATTGGTGATAGAAAATATTAAAACTTTGTTATTTACGATATTTTCTCTTAAACACTTCTTCCGACAAAGTTTGAAAAAATCTAAAAAAACTTAATCAAATTATAGTTTTTATTATTCGACTTATGGAGTCAATAAACTCTAAAACCTGGCGTGTGCAAGCTGTGTACCAATAACTCGTGCTTATCAAAATTATTTCATAAGTAAACAGTATAACGGCTCACCCAAATATAACTTGATATGCATCAATTATCTCATCATCCATACATATGGTGTAATTTTTACAAGCTCCTCCCTCCTTAAATATATCTTGAAGATCATCTCACTGAATGTCGTCGGACTTCTTAGAATCCATCTTGCTATCTATATTCTTTACCTTGGTTCAAAATTGCCTAACTTAAAAGCCCATAATTCATTCTACCTCATGCGGTTCATTAATCAACTTCAATATTATTTTCAATGACCAGGTTCAACTGTTGGGCCTAAATTTGAAAAATATTAATTAAGTTCAAGATCTGTAAGTTCATATATACCTCTTATATATTAATGATCGTTTAGGTGAATAAGTTCGTTTCGTTGACATGAAAATAATATAGTTTAAAAAAATCATACAAAATAAAATTACAATGAAATAAAATGATATAAATATTTTGAAATTTTATTTAATATATAAATAGTAAGAAAATAAGATGAAAATGAATTATTCCTTTTTCACATGTTTCTCAAAGATATTCCCAATTTCTTCATTTGGCACGAGAAAAAGTTATTTTGTAAAATTTTTACGTAGATTTACTTTGACCAAAAATAAAATTTTCATTGACTAAGTTTTTGGCTATTCAGGCGTAAAAATTTTTTTGACCTTTTGATTTTATATTTTTTATATGATTTCTAGACAACCAAACATACTTTTCATAAATATTCAATATAAAAGAATCTTATAAAATCAAATAAGTTATGAGTTTTTTGAACCTATTGCATAATATTATTATATAAACAAAATTTTAGTTAATTATAAAAAAAACAAAAGCCATAAAAAATGAACTTAAACACTAAAAGAGTAATACAAACATAATAACAGAAACGTAATACAAACATATATATATATATATATATATATATATATACACACATGCGTGCGCGTGTGTATCTGCACGTGCGTGCAGCGTGCCCGTGAGTGAATTTTTTTTCAAAAGCCACGTATTATTGAAAGCTTAGAAGAATAGAAACAACATAAGACACTAAATATTTTTACTAACATTTTTTAAAAGAAACAACATATGAATATTTTGCTGACATTTTTTATATCAAAAAAATTATTTTACTTGAAATATTTTTTATCCATGGATATTATTTATATCACCGATATATATATAAACATCCGTTGATAAAAATATACAAAAAAAATATTTTTTTAAAAATATGTATTATGTATCGAATTTAAAGAGGTCCCATACATATCTATTAATTGATACGATAAATCATATTTTAATGGTGAGGGGGTTAGGAGATGAGTTTTGAAGGGACGGGGATTAAATTAATGTTTTGGTTTAATTGGGGTTGAGGAGTGATATTTTTAAATAATAATAATATAAATTAATAAATAAAATAAACAAAAACAGGCCGGTGTGGAAAGCTCCGTGTGGATTCCAGGAAGAGGGTCCCTGCCATTGGGGCATCCCCTCTCCCCTCTATATCCCCCCTCCCCTACCCCTCCTCCTCCCCACCTAACCACCTCCCTTCCACAACCACCTTCTCCGGCGCCGGCGACTCACTAACTCCGCCCGGAACTTATAAAGTTGGCTTCTTTACTCCGCCCGAAGCTCTGCATGGATAGAAATTGAATCAATTCGACTACTTCAGTTTATAACATATAGTAGCTAGTAGAGTACTAGAGTGGCTGTAGTAACCATGAACCTCTGGGAAGTTGACAACTCTTCCATGGTCGAAGCTTCCGACGCTTCCGATCTCTCCCCCTTCCCCTGGCCGTCTTCCTCCTCCACTACCTACCTCCCCGGCCACAAGCCCCACCACCTCCCAGCTCAGACGTTGCAGGAGTCGCTGCAGCAGCGGCTGCAGGCGCTGATCGACACGGCCCGGGAGAGCTGGACCTACGCCATCTACTGGCATGCCTCGGCCGACGTCGCCGGCGTGCTCGGCTGGGGCGACGGCTACTATAAGGGCGTGGAGGAGGACAAGAGGCGGGCGGCCGCCACCGCCGCCTCCCGCGCCCAGCAGGAGCACCGCAAGAAGGTGCTCCGGGAGCTCAATGCGCTCATCTCCGGCGGCGGCGGCGGGGGGACGACAACTCGGTGGACGAGGAGGTGACGGACACCGAGTGGTTCTTTTTGGTGTCGATGACCCAGTCCTTCGCCAACGGCGCCGGCCTCCCCGGCCAGGCCTTCTTCTCCGCCGCCCCCGTCTGGGCCTCCGGCGGCGACCGCCTCGCCGCCTGCAGCTGCGACCGGGCGCGCCAGGCCCGGGCGTTCGGGATCCAGACCATCGTCTGCATCCCTGTTGCCGGCGGCGTGGTCGAGCTCGGCTCCTCCGACCTCATCCACCACAGCTCCGACCTCATGGCCAAGGTCAGGCACCTTTTTAGCACGGCCGGGATATCACAAATCCGCGGCGGCGGCGCAGCCACGCAGTGGCCGGTCGATCAGGGGAGAGCGACCCGTCGGCGCTGTGGCTGTCCGACCCCTCCGCCGGCGAGGTCACCACCGTCGCCACCGGCACCTCCTCCACCCCGCCGCCGCCGGAGGCTGCGAAATCCACGCCGCCGCAGCTCTTCACCCCCAATTCGAAGTCGATCGAGTTGAATCGAAACCAGAACGCGGGGTACATGACGACGAGGGAGCTCAATTTCGCCGAATTCGGGCTCGAGACGACAAGCCGGCACAGCTCCGCCCCCTGCAAGCCCGAGTCCGGCGAGACCTTGAGCTTCGGCGGCGAGGCCCGCGGAAACCCTCCCAATTTCTTCTTCCCCAACCACGACGACGACAAGAGCAAAAAGCGGCCGAGCCCGCCCGACTCGTGCGACGGTATCCCCTCCTTCACGAAGTCGGCGGCGAGCCACCCCTGCGACTCCGATCAGTCCGACCTCGAGGCGTCGATCCGCGAGGCGGCGGCGGAGAAGCGGCCGAGGAAGCGGGGCCGGAAGCCGGCGAACGGGCGGGAAGAGCCGCTGAACCACGTGGAGGCGGAGCGGCAGCGGCGGGAGAAACTCAACCAGCGGTTCTACGCCCTCCGCGCCGTCGTCCCCAACGTATCCAAGATGGACAAGGCCTCCCTCCTCGGCGACGCCATTGCCTACATCAACGAGCTCCGGTCCCAGGTCCAGGACCTCCAATCCGACCGCGACTCCCTCCGATCCCAGCTCGACTCCCTCAGCCCCGACCCCTGCCCCGCCGGCGCCGGCGGCGTTCCCGAGTCGGATGACGGGGGTGGAGGTGGATGTTCAGATACTGGGGAGGGAGGCGGTGGTGAGGATACAGTCCGGGAAGGCTAACCACCCGGCTGCGAGGTTGATGGCGGCGTTGAAGGAGATGGAGCTGGACCTCCTCTGCGCGAGCATGTCGGTGGTGAACGAGTTGATGATCCAGCAGGCCACGGTCAGGATGGCCGGCCGCACCTACACCAAGGACCAGCTCTCCGCCGCACTCCTCCGCCTCATCACCGGCGGCCCCGCCCACTCCGCCGGCGGCCGGTGAAGATCTTAGGGTTTTTAATTAATTAGATGAGGTTAAACGGCGGTTATTTCTGCTAATATGAGTCATGTTATCATATAAGCTGTAAATATGAGTTTGTTTAAGGTTGATCACTAGCAGCGTTTCGAACCCTCGGTCCGGTAATTAATCTTGTGGTAATAAAATAAACCCAGATGAATTGCTGCTAAGCCTATTTTGTGGAAATAATGATCGTAATTATGAAGCGTTTTTTATTTTTATTTTTGGTTTATGTTAATTGAAATTTTTATATTTTTATTTTTGCATGTTTCACGTTTGATTGTGGGCCATCATGGCTATTGATGGCCTGAGTGTTTATTCTTTATTTGGCAGGTAGAATAGTTATTTTCTACGTTTGTTTAAAAAATATTAATTTGTATAATTTTTAAAGGACGCAATGTAAAATATATCATGATAACAAAAAAATCAAGTAAAATGTGAATTAATTAATATTAACAAGATCAAGTAAACCGATACAAACATAAATAAGACATGTATAATCTTTAAAGATTAATTGAAATAAAAGATAAAACTCTCTAAAAAAAATGAAGAGAGATAGTAGGAGTTTGAAAAATCAATCTCTTTCTCTTTTAAGTTTATTGGGATGGCCAAGGATTTGATATAGCTAATGTTATAATAAACTTGTTATTATAAATTTAATGTAGCATTTTTTTGATCAATGTCAATCATCTTAATTACCAGCCTCTGAGGCTTACTAATGAAACATGAAACATCTGGTTCAGTAAACAAAAGTAAATAAAGGAGTAAGGAAGTGTCTTCTTACTTGGAAAAAGCTGGCTGATTTCGGTGACACTTTTTCTTCTTTTCTTAAAAGCTGACACCATTTGTGTTATTATTTTTATGCCCTAATGAAATTTGAGATATTATATAAATTACTGACCTTGACAAACTAATTACGTTTAAATTCATCGGGTTAAAATTAGTCGTTAAACTTGATAAAAAATGATTTGGGGTGGAAGAATGACCTTATATAGGAGGAAATAAAGATTTTACTTAGGAAAATGTACATCAAATTGTAAAGTATATTCTAGTAAAAAATCACTTAGCTTTTGAGGTACAGGAATTGCAAACTTTGAATATTTGATCACAATGTTTTTTTCAAAAAAAATTTACAGAAGTCAGACCTATTAGGTTCCACAGTGCATAGATATTGCCATTTAGGAATTATTGATTGCTATATATAATTGATAAATCTGGGATGTGTATATCTTCCACACCTATTTATTTTATTTTTTCCCTTAATCATGGCTTATGTGGCCAGTTCTTACCTGTGGATATTTTGATGGACTAGCTTTGCTAAAAAGAGCAAATCGTCTATGGTAATTTGAACATTGGCATTGCTAGTTCGATGCACAGGTGTGTGCCCAGCTTGATAATTAAGGATAGTTGTACTCGTTCAATTGTCGAAATTTTTGTAGTTACATAATTACATAATGGATGAATCTAATATCTAACATTCATGTATACAGATTTTATTCGATGCCCATCATTCATATACATAGATATAGTTTGATGCTCCTAAATATTGAACATTTCTAAAATCTACGTCCAACGTACTTTATTTCCCGGAGGGCTGCAAAATAAGCGAGCAAACTGAACTCAGCTTATACTGGAACTCGATCCAAATAATTTAAAGTTCGTTTAATTTTGATTCAAGATCGAGCAAGTTTTGAACATATATGATTGAAATCGATTCAAACATTTTTTATATTGTTCAAGTTTGAATACACTTAAATTATTTAATTTTGATGAGCTTAAAACCAGTTCATTTAGGAGTTTGAAACTATTTCGTTTGAGAGTTCGAATTAACTCAAGTAGCTCACAAACTGGTTCGTTCAATTAACAGCCTTAATTTCACGTAAAAAAATTAAAAATATACATTATGTATCATAATTTATCATAATTTATAAAGTGAATTGATTGAAGGTATGGTCCCACATAGACATACTTTGTTAAAATATGTTAGTCAATGACTCAATAGATCATCCACTCTTTATAACATCAAAAAAGTAAATCGAATAAAGTGGGATTTGTGGAATCTCAAATGTAAAACGTGAGGGATTTGGAAAGAAGAAGCAGGTGCTTTACATATGTACATTATTATTGTTCATCCCCCAACCAAGTCTTCCTCACCTCCAAAATTGGACCTCTCCAATGTGACCCACAAATTAAAAGTCCACTACAAAATAAAGTGTCGCATATATAAATAAATAGACAATGATGTAACACTTGAGAACTGGATTCATTCAATTTCAATGGGTGATTTTTTGTAAACTGTTTTCCCCAAAACAAAAAGATATTGTAATATTTTACCTGATTGACATATACCTTTACCTTTTTTGAAAAAAATGAAGTGAATATATAATTTCTGTGATTTGTGTCTATAATTCAACTAAGATTAGAATATATAATTATATATTATGATAAGTAGTATGGAGAGATCTAATTCAAGATCACTAGTCAAGCTATAGGATTTAATTATGTATATATAATTCAAAATATATAGGTTAAAACAAAAAATTTAAATTTAAATTTTTTTAGGTTAAGTAAGGATTAAGAACTAATAAAAACATAGGGCTGTTAATTGAATGAGACAGTTCGTGAGTTACTTTCGACCTTATAATCGAACTGGTTTCTGAGCTTCTAAATGAGCTACTTTCGAACTCCAAAACAAGCTAGTTTTGAGTTCCCAAATGAGTTGATTATGAGCTCCTTAAAATTAAATAATTTAAGCGTATTCGAGTTAAAGTCGAGCTCGAACAATATAAAAAATATTCGATTAGATTTTGAGTATATATATTCAAAACTCGTTCGATCTCGAGTCGATTTCGAAAGAACTTTGAGTTATTTGAGTCGAGTTTGGGCACAAGCTGAGCTTAGCTTGTTCGCTCATATTTTAGCCCTACCAACACATATATATCCTCTTTTTTATCATTTTGTTAACCATCGGACCCGTGGATGGTAATAACAAAATGATCTACCGTCAAATTAACTTTGTCAATAGACAATTTTTACCATCAAAAATATTTTTTGATGATGATATTCGACAGCATTACTCTTGTGGTGAATCAATCCAAAATATATAGGAGTCCTAATTACCAAATTTATGTTATATATTTATATTTTTAATGGAAAACTTGTGGTCATATACAAGTATCTTTTATCCGCTTATTTTGTCCTAATTAAAATTTAAAATTGATAATCATATTTTAATTACGAAACATAATTGAACTAGTTAGCTAGGATGAGTCTTTATTTATAATAATTACTTGTGTGTGTGTATCTATATATATATATATATATATATATATATATATATATATATATAATAATAATAATATATATATATACACGGAACACGAAGCCTCAAACTAGATTTTATCGACCTGATATGCAATATTCAGTTTTCAAGATTGTGGGCAATAGATGATTATAATTTAATGACAAGAAATGACAATTAAATAAAAGGACATTGTTCATTTTTTCTAGTAACACAGCTCCTATTCAGTTTTCAAGATTGTGGGCAATAGATGATTATAATTTAATGACAAGAAATGACAATTAAATAAAAGGACATTGTTCATTTTTTTCTAGTAACACAGCTCCTATTCAGTTTTCAAGATTGTGAGTAATAGATGATTATAATTTAATGACCAGAAATGACAATTAAATAAAAGGACATTGTTCATTTTTTTCTAGTAACACAGCTCTTCCTTATAGCTTTTAGGTTATATGTAAAACCCACGATTCGAGTCAGGGTTTTATATTAAGAACCGGTCGGTTCGACCGTTATTTTCGAGTCGAGTTAGTTTCAGAACACGTGTACTGAGCCGACACCGGTCTCGTGTATGAGCTATGAGGGTCATGTGTACCCAAGTATATAATGATAACGTCATGAACACAGCAGAAAAGAATGAGTTATCAGAATATATGTGAGTATGCAGTTCATTTTTTTATTATGATATATAATGGATCGTAGAATTAGTTTTAGGTTGTTTACCGCGTTAGGACGTGTTATAGGCATTTTGAATGGGTTGATAGTTCTAGCGCATATCATTATGATTTTTTGGTGTTGTTTGATTTTATGCGGCACAGTACCAGCAGCAGATTAGTAAGTTCGGGATGTCATCGGGTCTGCAGCCGAGTGGCTCCTCAGTAGTGCCCTTCAGAGTGTTCACGTGGAGTATATGATGTTTTCTTTCATATGAGAGTTTGCTCTCATAGCCAGTTTGTTATAGTTATTTTATTTTCCGGACCAGTAACACTTGTTATTAACATGTTTTTATACTATATGTAGGTAATAATCACGAGTTGGAGGAGCCAACTTGGACGGAGGAGCAATGAGGCCTTGTACACACACACATATTAGATTTCTGAATGTTTAATATTGTGTTATTATGTTATTATATTGTGAATGACATGTTCAAATGCACGAGACATGATAGAATGTGAACATGATCAGAGATGCGCAGCGGAAGTGTGGTGGGTTGAAACCCCAACTTCAGAATGAATTCATAATATGTTAGATTTTGTGTGAACGAAACCATGGATGCATGTGTGTATATATATATATATATATATATATATATATATATATATTATTTTGACAGGGTGGGCCCATAATTACACTTTTAGGGGAGACATTGTCTATTTTATTTCAGAATTTTTATCGTAATTGTAATGATGTAAAATTTAGGTTGCACGTCATCCATGTAGTATCATGATAGGGTTTTAATGCATTTATCCATGCATGACAAGTCATATCTACATCTTAAGACGTCGAGATTAGATCCGCACGAGTTAGGTTCGAGTTAGCCGAGCTAACCGCGGCCTGTAACATGCCGGTTCGGTTCACAAGCGTGAACCGGATTTGGGGTGTTACATTATAGGCGAAGAATCAAAGGATTTGGATAAAAAAATGTCTCTAATTTCAACTCGATTTAATTAGTTGCACCATCTTTTTTTTGTTTCCATTCACCCCATATATTGGTTAGTAATAAATCAGAATATTAGTTATTAGCATTTTCCACCTCATGAGGAAGGATTAATCGAACCAAAGACCTCCAAAAAATTTTTTTGACGATCAACATAATTACAGTTAGAAAATTTTTACCCACGGTCAGACACCCATATCCTTGTAAACACACTCATAATAACTTGACACATGTCCACCCATTTTTATTATTACACACTTTGGAATGAACAAGGGCATGTGGATTGAGAATAGGTAGACATGTGTCAAGTCATTATTAATGCCATAGTTGCAAAGAGCGGCTAGGTACAAAATCAAGTCAAAATAAGACTGGGGATTATTTTGGCCAAAAATTAGACTAAAAATTGGCCAATTTAAGCTAATTCTCACCCCGAGTCGACGATGGCAAGAATAAGTCCATTCAAAATGAGATGGGGGGAGATGGGGCGAGGGACGGGCCAGCTGGCGGTCAGAGAAGGTGGGTGGGCTCGGGTGAGGGTGAACGAGGGAGAGGGAAGGGGGAAAAAAGAGGGTGATGATGATGTGTGTGTGTGTGGTGTGGAGGGGGGGGACAGGCAAGATCGGCTAGGGGGAAGGTGGGCCGGATTGGGTGGGGGCGACGAGAGAAGGAGGGCGGTCTCGAGGGTTTGGGTGAAGAGAAGTGTCGGGGGAAAGAAATGGGTCGATGACATTCTCGTAATTAAAATTTTAATCGACTTTTACTTAAGTAAAAAATAATAATTAACTTCAAATAATTTTAAAAATCTAATATATATAATATTATAAAATATAATACACATCGTAAAATTAAAATAATATATTTTATAATTAAAAACCACCAATTTTGATCAATTTATGTAAACTAATTCTTGTCAAATTTTTGATGAATCAGCCTGATTTATTAACTCCTTTCCAATCCGATTTAACGTTCGATTCCAATTTTTACAAGTATAATTAATACGTTTACAAGGGTGTGGGTAAAAATTTTCCACCGTGCAATGGCCAAAACAAACTACAAAGTAATCAGAATACAGATTTTTTTTCAAAAATATTCAGGATGTCTAGGACCTTTTGTTTTTTCGAAGCAAATGGCTGGGACATTGCCTTCTTTCATGAGGTCAAGGGACCCTCCCATGTATTTTATTATTATATAAATTGGTGCAGGGGCACATGTATTATTATAATAAAGAAAACCCTTCAAAAACACGTTCAGATCTTGTATGAATGCGCACGGAAAGTAAATTATCATTCTTGGATCTTCTTGTTGGATATCGAATGCGATTTTTCAAATGAAGTTAACCAACAATCACATCAATTTATATTGTAACCCAATAATCTATAGATCTAAATACTAATTATTTTGGATTCTGTTGTAAAAAGAGAACTCATATATATATATATATATTCATGAAAACACTATGTTTTGATTAATACATTTTATGGATTAAGAGGAGTAGGAAAGTTGTTTAATTAATTTTGTTAAACATTTGTTATAGTAAACATATAATATAAACCATTTTAGACTTTGAGAACTACCCATACGACCATTTCGCTGCTAATGTGGACAAAAGATGATTTAATGTAAAAGAAGGTATTCGGCCATCAAAATTTATGTAATTATATAAATGCCTAATTTAATCTATGTATGGCACCTATTATTTTAAGTTGCGACTACTAAACATCATCCACAACGTGTAATTTGGACTTTATAAAGCTCGTATAATCAAAGTCAGGTTGTTGTATAAGTCGACTCAGAAAGTAAAAGTACTTAAGAACATGTCATTAGCATCCCTAGAGATCCATGATACTAGTTTATTATATCCTCTTCATATATATATATAAGCTGACCACACATTTGAGAAATCTTTTGGAAAAACTTTATTTTATGTCGAAATATCGTGCATAAATATTAATTAAATATACCAAATTCCATGATTGTTTGAACGATTTCTCTTCCACACTTCCTTCAATTTGCCGAGGCAGATGGAAGTCTTTGTTTCTAGGTGATATTTATGTGTGTTGGTGAAGATAAGAGAGGACGGTTATCATAAAATTTAATAGACGGGGTTACATAGGTACGTCCATCAAGCATACGTTCGTTTAATAACAATTTACATAGAAATATTCTTTGTTTATGAATATTTATTAAATTATCTAATTAAATGGATCAAAATCCAACCAAATATGCATCATATTCACGGTACAGGACTTGTCCCCGGGAAGAATAATTATCAAACGACAAATAAGTTATATTATAAAATGACATGAACACATGAGCTAAAGACAAGTATCAATATTAAAAAATAAGAATAATAATTTGTTTTCTGAGGCGTAGAAGAGATATACATTTCAAACTCTTACAATGCAACATCTTTATCCAAACCACAACCAAATTAGCCCCAATATATTTCAACCAACACCCCAAATTTAGACTTGTACACAATCTCCAACATCTCCTTCCCTTTCTGATCGCAAACTCTTACAACGTAAATAATTACCAGCAGCCAACAAATCTCTCCTCTCCCCTCCATCTCCGTGCTTCTGATCTATCAATGACATTATTCTGCTATTACTAATTAGTTTTAAATTTATTTTTTCAATTGATTGATCCCTATTGGAGAGAAGGATGAGTCTGCCCTGCCTCACATGCCGGAAGCTGCAGCGGTGTAACTCTGATCGGGAGCCGCTGGTCCCTCTGCGGCAAAGACCAAGCTCGGCGGCACATTGGAATTGGTCCGGCTGCCTGGTCTGGGTGCCGCCGGCAAGCCATGGACAGCGCCATGGGGATAATGCGGTGCAATTTCGGGAATTGGCAGTCCCCAGCCGACGGCCGCTGCAGAAGCTGGCCAGCGCGTCGGCGGTGGAGATAGAGACCGAGGCGGCCACGGCGTGTAACGGGCCACAGCTGAGGAGGAGCAGCGGAATGAGGAGGGACTGGAGCTTTGAGGATCTGAATAAGAACGTGATTGTCGTTAGCTTGTGATAATGTTGCATGCATGCATGCAATTTTGCACGGCCATGCATTTTGCTGTTGCGTGAATCCTTCGTTCGCTTTATGGTATGTGTCTGATTTCTTCAAGATGAAATTCAAAAACCATGGCCAATGCTGCTGTACCTAATTTCCTTTTTATTATAATCGGGTGTACCTATGATTTGTTCTTGACTGTTGATTGATCTATATATAGTGTGTTGGTTCATGTAAATCTAGCTAATTGATGATAGATTCCTCAACATTGAAAAAAATATATTGCTCTCTCTCTCTCTCTCTCTCTCTCTATCTATATATATATAGCTTTTATTTGATTTTGATCAAATATTTGATTGTTGCAAGAAGTTGTAAATTACCATGATCCACACCAATTAGCAAGGCCCAAAAATTTAAAACTGCTTCCCTGTACGTACAATTTCTGAAGTGGCATTATTGCCATGTTCTTTTAAAATTGTTGAAAATCAAAAGAGAGCAAATCACATACGAAAAATGTTGGCGACGCCCACCATCAACGATGGGGACGTTCGGCGTTCCCATCGGCATCGCCCACAGGGACGCCGAGACCATCAATGATGGGGACGCTCGGCGTCCTCATCGGCATCGCCTGCATGCGTCGCCAAGTGCTGCTCATCACCCAGATGGAGCGATCAGCGTAACCTGAGGCTTCATAGTGGATTGTACAAGCCCACCATAAATAATGCAAGTTTGCTCATCGGCCAAAAAGAATTACAGGCTGAAGCCCATTTGCTTGCAGGGGCTCAAATTCGCAAGTGGGATGACCCAAGCTAGAGGCCTAGAGTTTATTTTTGTATAATTTGTTCAAAAATTTTGCCCTCCTATTTGGACTAATTTCCACAAAAAAAATGAAACTTATGGAGCTTTTAATTAATTTAATTTATTTACTTAATGTGAAAAGTTTATTGATGAATGAATGAAATTAAAGACTCTAGAAATGCTACTTTTAGGCTTTGTTTCTATCTAAGTATCGTTTATAATATGCCAAAATTAATGCCCATTTATAATAGAAAAATAATCAACTAGAATGTTTTATATTTAATATTGACGATAAGACTTAATAAATAATTATAGAAACAAATACAAAAATGCTCATTTATTTTTAAAAGAACAAAATTGCCACGGATATTTAATGTGTTAGTGATTTGTTTAAAATTAATTAGACCTTACAACCCTTACACGAGATCATCACACTTTATAATTATTATATAAATTGAGATATTATATAATAAAAATGTATATCTATATTAATATATAAAGCTCATGACTTTTAATATGGTATTTTTATGTGTCTTATAACTATTTTATAATATTACATTTTTTTATTATAAAAATATTACTTTTTATTGTAATTAGGATTTGTTACGATTTTTTTAATTATTTTATAATATGAACTATTATTTTCTACTAATGAAAATAAGTTAAATTTCATTCATAATCTTATACTATTACAAATAGAAGTACAAAAATTGAACTTTTCTAAACTTATACTTTATCATTAGTTTAACAATTATTAAGTAAGCTAATTTTTGAAATAAATAAACTAATAAATAAAAAATAATACAATAATTTTTAACGAAGTAAATATAATAGGAAGGTTATAATAAATAAATATCTACTAAAATATAATAAATAAAAATAACATAATAATTTTTTAGAAATAAATATAATAGTTAAGGTTATAATGAATAAATATCTGCTAAAATATAAAGTAAATAATATAAATAAATATTATATAATAAATTTTAATCTTAGTTCATATATTTTAAGTCAATTTTAATAATTAGTAATTATAAATATAAAAATAATAAATAATTAAAAATAATAGAATACCGTATGGCACGGGCAAGGACTGGTTTATTATTAAATTGAGTAAATGAGTAGCGACAAATACTTAAATATAACCTCTTATAAAAACCTAATTATCTTTGTAAATCGTTTATAATTAGTTGACGCGTACGGAGGCTTACCGAACTACCTAGAATTCTATGATCATTTGATGCGTAGTTTCCCACACAAACCATAACGTCCACGTGCCTAAATGTCTACCAAACATTATATTTTTTTACTCCACCAAACCCAAATAAATTCCTCAAAAAAAAATTCCCTTAAATCAACAAAGTTAAACATATTGTTTACAAAATAACAACAAAGCTAAATTACATCAATGATCAAAACAAGTTATTTAATATCAATTTTTTCGATATAAGAACATCAGCTCAAAGTCAATCTAATTATTTATTAAAGTAGTAATGTTACGTGCACTATTTATTAAAAGAATAATTTTATTGGCTTGTTTATACATGACAATTTTTTGGCCAATTGTAAATTAAGCCAAATGAAAAATGATTAAAATTTAAGTGGTGCACATAGGATTTGTTTTATTAAAATTAAAATTTCAAAGTAAACAAGATTTGTCTTTTAATTCTACATATTTATATTGATTAATAATTATTATAATTATTATTATTTTTTAACGTGTGAAAAAAGCATAAGATAAGCTTGGTTTTTCAAACATTTGACTAGTAGCCAGTCAAAGTCATCCGTCTTCCTCCTCCTACCCCCACTCCAGCATTCCGTGCATACGACACCATCTCCATCTCCACACCATTCTTCCTCGAACCTTCCCCACCTCCACCCTTCTTCAACCCTCCTTCCACCCTCCCCACATCCACACCTTCACCCCATCTCAAGCTACACCGCCTTCGACCCGTGCCTCTCGAGCTTTCCTGGGCCCAAATGGTGGAGTACTCGAGCTTCGGCCATGGCCACCTCGGAATGAACAGAGATAGCAGGGCCATCGGGAAGAGCCCGCCGCCGCCCCGCGTCTACAACGTCAGCAAGAACGACTTCCGCTCCGTCGTCCAGCAGCTCACCGGCTCCCTCCCGCCAACCTCCTCCGGCGAGGCCGGCGACGGCGGGGACGAGACTGCAGAGAGGCCGGCCGCCGCCGCTGGCGCGTGCGCCCGTTCCGCCGCCATCGCCGCCGCCACCGCCCAGACAGGCCTTCCCGCCGCGGCTTCCGACGGCGGAGTCGCCGGTGTCCGCCTACATGGGCTCGCTCCAGAGCCTGATCATGGGCGGCGGCGGCGGTCCTACGCCGCGGCGCCCGGGTGGGGGCCATGTGCCGCTGTCGTCGCCGACATGGAGCTTTCTGGAGCTGTTGTCGCCTCCTCCGAGGTCGGAGCCTGCTTCCGTGGCGCCGGGCTCGTTCTTGTCCGCCTCGTCGCCGGGTGCTGCCTTCGGCGGAGCTTGGCCGGCTTCTTCTCAGGGAGGTCTGTTACCGGCGAGCTCGTCTGGGTTGCTTCCCATATTGAGCCCTGGGTGGAGGAGCTAAGCTTAGACAGCTCCAACTCGTCGTTCAATCTGATCTATTCTTTTCTTCTTCAAGTGTATAACATGTTTCAATGACATGACTTTATTGTTTAAATTTGTATTTTTTGTATGAGGTTGTATTTTGTAATATTAAGATTTCAGAATATTGATAACGATGAATCTGTCGTTAGATCAGCTACTTTTTTTCATATAAAATGTTTCATTTCTGATCGTATTTTGTGAAATCTCCGATTCTTTAAGGCAAAAAAATATTTGAGTTTTTTTTAAAATGTTATTTTTTAATATAAATAATGATTCAAACAAGTTTAGTTCGTGGAAATATATATATACATGGGATAGAAAATCCCGTACAAATATGACACTAGCTTCGACCATTAATATGGGAAAATTTTATATAAATCACGTTTTACTTAGTTTCTATTATTTATATATTTAATTAAAAAAATTTAGTGGGTTTAACAAAATAATATATATAATAAAAAATAGGGTCCATAAATAAGAGATTGATAAATTTTTATCTTTGTTTTACATTATTACGATTTATTTTTAAAATTTTAAAATGTACATAAATTAATAAATATTTTAAAATTAATTTTTATTATAATTATTTTGATAAGTAAGATGGAAGGTAAAAATATTAGATTATATTAAAATTTTATAGTTATTCTTATTATTTTATTTATTTATATAATTTTTAAAATTTGATACTAAATAAATTATTCAAAATAAAACGTTTAGCTCATATATATATATATATATATAAAAATTATAATATAAACAAGAGGAAAAAAATTTTCATCCCACAAGTAGGGAAAAACCCAAGCAATTAGAACTCAATATAAATATAATCAAACACATTCCTCTCATGCCAAACAGTTAAATTATAGTGGATAACCTATAATGAAAGATTCTAATGATCGATTCTAATTGCTTCCAGGCCATCTATAATGGCCACCAGAGACCGTTCTATATTTTTAACCTTTGACTCCCAATACTAATATACGGAAACTGTCCATAATGAGAGCAAGAGGGCATGACCACCTAGTAATGTACCCTTCAATACAACCATCAATAGATAATAATACCTATTTATGAAAGGGTGCGACTAGGGGTGTTTAAATTAACCCCGCAAAGAACGCCTATGAGGTTGTATTTTCCAACACAAAGTGTGCATAATCAAGGCTGTCTGTCATCAATTGGAGACAAGTGTGGGACTGCGGTTTCGGAAATACAACTTTAAAATTTTGAAGTAGGGTACAATGTCTAACAAGATTTGGGCTGATCTAAATCTGACGGCCACTGGCACAATTTAGATATAGCTATTGCCACAACCCTGCCGTTGTCATGGCCTTAGATTTCGCGTTTAATTACACAGGTTTTGATTGGTTGGCGATTCTGCCCCTTTTCCTGTCATTTTCTTGCCAATAACCCGTTGGACCTTGCCGATCACATCTGCCATCGCCTCCCCCTCAACACCCTCTATTAATTGCGACCGGCAACAGCCTTCGCCCCTCTAAGTCTGTGTTTTTCGACAATGAGCGCTGCCTGTCCCGTTGTGTTTGTGTCTACCTGCCTGACTTATTCACCTGCTTACCAATATATTTGCCTGCCCATGTTTGTATTTGCGTTTATCAGTAGTCTAGATCAGCCTAGTCAACCCATCCTACTAATTTATCTGACCCAAAGTAATTTATCTCGGCAAACTCAACTCGATTTGGTTCAGTTAACCCAATTCAACTCATTTTCAACATGTTTTCGAGTGTTTTGGTAATTTAAGAACTCCTTGCATTGCTGAGAGTCTCCGCCCATCAAGCTAGGCCGCTGCCAACCCACTGGTTTGCCGAAAAACGTGCACAAAGTCCCGCTGATAACCACTATTGCCAGGAGTTTTCCGGCGAGTTCCGTCTGTAGCCTCCGTCTCCAGCCACCGGACCACCGTGGTTGATATCCCTTCTATCATCCCCATTGATTTGGGCAGTCTCCACTGTCTAGGACAGCCACCGTTGCTATTGCCGTCGCTGAAGCCCCCACTAGCCGGAGTTGCACTCCTACATAACAGGGTCTGTCGGGTCCGCAAAGGTGTCTGTGTCGCCAGCCTGTGAAGTCCGTGAATGATGCTTGTTGCCCCGCGGGTTTGATCATATCCAAGACTGGCCTGAGGTCTGACCGACTGCCCACGTCCTGGTCACGGACAAGCTCCAACCTGACCAGCTACTTTACCCAAGCCCGGTTCGGCTATTTTCTGAACCAAATCTACCGCAACATGGTCCGGTTCAGTATTATACCTAATTTTGACATCTCGAACACAACGGTGATATCCATTTCTGCATTGGAGCATCACAAAGAGTAGTTTCAAGCCTTGGAAGGCTTGCAACATCCAAAGCTAGATGAATTAAAAGGTAACAAAAATCCACTTGTCATTGTAAATTGTAATAAATCATAAAAATAGTAGATTATGAGTGCAACTCACCGTGGTCTGACATGAGAACTCGTGTTGGTCTTATAGAACCATGTAAAAAATTGTTTGGTGTACATTATTCTTTTGTTGTTGATAGGTTATTTGCACAAAATTGTAGTGCACATTTTGGCCCTTTTACATAAATTTGAAAATAAGTGGTTGTTACCTTACTCATTAAGGGCTTATGCAATGCAAGTATCAAATTTGGGGTCAAACCAACGTACACTTATCATTAAAACATACCACAATGAAATTACTCCTAGATATGAAATTAACATAGAAAAATAGTACATGTTCAATTTTCATTAATATATACTTTGACATGCAAAAAATTAGAAAGAAATTCCAAAAAATATTTCGTTTAATCTCTTGCAGTACATGGGTTTCAAAGCTTCGAAGTCATCATTCAACACCGGTTGTAATTTGGCAAGTGGAATTACTTGAATAACATTTATCATGTGTGATACATGTTGTATATAAGCCTAAAATATATATTTGATCAAATCAGACTAGTCGAGTCGGAGTTAGATTGAGTACCCGAGTTAACAACCTTGAATCATCAATTCAACTCAACAAGACCAAGTGAGTCTACGACTCAACCTGGCCGAGTGAGCGGGTAGGTAGAACCAAGCCGACTCTGCTACTCAACTAGGTTGTACCAATCTATGAGTGGTTAAACCAAATCGAGCGAGTGTGCGACTCAATTAGGTTAGACTAACAAGCTTGCTAAACTAAGTCGTGGGAGTTTGTGACTCAACTAGGCTGGATTGACCTTTTGATATAAATAAACTTAAAAATTAAAAACTGGCCTTTTGATATAAATAAACTTAAAAATTAAAAATATACTATTGGTATGGTAGACAAACTTTATTTGAATTTTCTCGCCGTCTACCAATTTTGGCCTAACTTCTTAGAGAGTTTCGTGTCTTTGAGTGGAAAATAAGAATAAGGTTTTATTTATAAAATATAAAAAAATGTGGATAATTATTAAAGTGTCTAAAAATATTCTTTTATGTTTGATATCTCTATATGCAAATCCAATCTTTTAAAAAAAATTTGGTTATCCTTAAAATTTTATTTTGATTTTTTCTTTAAGTTTATTCTTTTATCTTGAAGCCATATTTTTGTTGAATTATGTTTGTACATGGGTTTAACTTGTGATTTTAATAACAATGATGCCTTGGAGTAACCCTCCTCTGGACTCGCCCTATACTCGCCTCCCAACCTTCTATCAAATTATGCATAAATAATTATTTTAAAAATTAATTATTATTAAGTGAAATAAAAATAATTAAATTAAAAATTACATATGCTATTAGTGACGTTGATGTAAATGTAAATGTCATTGATCATATTGAGACGAACGCTATAGTATCATTAATGACATGGATATCATTTAATAAAGCATATTTATGAATAACAAGTTGATTAAAAAAATTAAATTGATAAAATTTAATTTGTTTAAAGTAAATAAGCATAACTAAATTAAATAAAAAACAATAAATTGATAAAAAAATTGGTTAGAAAAAATTGATCAACCAAAAAAATAAATACATAAGCCTTTCTTTCATTTGTTTTTTAAATAACCCCTTCCCCCATCACCTACCCACCCAAGATTCCCCGCCACTCCTCCCACCCCAACCCTCCTTCCCTCCTCACTGCCCTCCCCTTTCTTCCCTCCTAGCCCTCCTCCTTCATCCATCCTCCTCCTACCTGCCTCCGCCTTGCACACAGGACTCGTTGCCACCAATAAGATCGCCGACGACCACCTCAATCTGTACAGCTTTTGTAAATCAATAATTGAAAAAAAAGGGTGGTCTGAACTCGTTATTAGACCAAGCCAACCCATCCCCCATGTAAAATGAATTTTAAGGGCAAACTTTGTCATTATAAAAACCTTCTCTCCTCTCTCCCACGGATAATAAACAAAATTAGATACCTTCCACGGGTAATTACCTGCACAGTGTTACCAAAAATTGAGTTCTTATTTACCATGAGTTGAGTTATTTAACCATTAAGAAGTGGCCAAATTGAAACGGTTGACTAAACATGGGTGCTTTTTGTGTACAGAGTATTCAGCTCAATTCCAAGAAGAGATTCGGATATTTAAACGCAAACAGTTCAATTGAAAATGCTTTGGCATCACAATCGAGCTAGGTTCCGAAATCCACCATCAATTTGTTGAGCTTCTTGTTGCTGATCCTCTGCTGGTACACCCTCAAATCCACACTGCCATATTTCACCAAACAGTTTAGACCACAATTACCAGAAAACAATTTAGCTCATAATTGCAAAAATTGGGTTGAGGCATTAAATTGGTGAGAGTAAAATCATAGAGAAGCAATGCAAACAAAAAATTGCTCCTTGATTCAGTCTTAGTTCGTCGGATGATTTTATAATTATATGCATCTCCCTCTCTTGACGCCGACTCTGTTTGAATCGGCCTAATTCACTATTAATTGAATTATTAAAGATTGAATCTATTGTTTTTTCATTGAATTGAACCTAATTAATTTAGAATTGCAACAATAGTTTATAAGTCATGCATGAAAAACTTTTAAAAAATAATTAATTTAAATCGGGCAGATTTTTGTAACAATGGATTAGTGGAGTTAAGATCATTATAAGAGCGGGCTTAGCAGAGGGAGGAGGGGAGATGGAAGGAGCTAATTACTACCTTTGAGAAGAGGGGAAGGTGGGCATGGAAGGGGAGAGGAGATGGGCGAGGCGGAGGGCGTCCTCCGGCCGGTTGATGACGTTGTTGAAGCAGAGGTAGCGGCCGTAGGTGGAGGAGCCGTTGAAGGCGCAGAGGAGTGCGTCGGCGAGGTACTCCACCTCCACCGTCACCATCACCCCCTCGGCGTACATCTCCGCCGCCGCCTTCATGTACGGGTCGCCGGCGTTCAGCCCCGGCGCCACCACGAGCCCGGCATTCACCGTCACCATGTTCACCCCTCTGTCCATGGCCAGCGCCCACGCCGTCTTCTCCGCCAACGTCTTCGCCAATGCATGCCATAGCTGCCATTTTCAAAAATGAGAAAGGTTGATGATGGTATATAACATAGCTTTAAGTGCAAACTGGCTTATAAAAGGAGCTTTGGGAGTTGGTTTTAATGGCAGAGTGGTGGAAAAGAATAGTACTTTGAAGGTTTTGCAGAAGCTGGGATCGCTCCAGTTCCTCTCGTCGAACTCCGGGATGGATTTTCGGTTCTCCCTCCAGATGACGGCGGTGATCGAGGAGGTAAAGACCACCTTCTCCATGGTTTTTGTCTGCGCGCAGGCCTCGAGCACGTTGTGGGCGGCTCTCACCTCCACCTCCGACATGAATTCCTGCGAAAGAAAAAACAAGAGTCTTTTGAGACGCTGTCCGCACATTAACGACCATCCCCCAGCTACTTCGATTCATCGTGGCTACTCACATCGTAAGGGTGCTGCTCGAGAGGCGGCTCGAAGGCGTAGAACAAGCCGGAGCAGCCATGGATGGCGTCCATGATGCTCTGGTAATCGAACGGGTCGAAGTGGAACACCTTCAATTTCTTGCTCCCGCCATAGCTCCTCTTCTTGAACGCCTGCAAGCTCCCTTCACATGATCAAACACATCAATCTCTCAAGATTGCAAGATTTGACATGAATCTTAGCTAAGCTAGCTAGCCAGCTAGCTACCAAGTACCAACCATGGTTCTGGACGGCGGCATGAACAGTGTAGCCCATGTTGAGCAGCCTCTGGACGAGAGTGGTGCCCAGGTGGCCGGAAGCATCCATCACACAAACTGTTCTTGATTGATCATCAAGATCATCATCGTGAACATCATCATGGCCTCCATGAGTAGCTGCAGCAGGAGCCATTGGGAGGAAGAATAAGAAGAAGAAGAGTTTAGGAGAAGATTGGGAAGGTTGCTAGATGTGGGAAAAATTGGATGTGTTGAGGATGTAGAAGAAGCAAGCAGGTATTTAAAAGAGTTAAGTAGAGGATAGCTGGTATTCAAAGAGTATGTGAGAAAATGATGGTTGAGAGGTAGTTGTTGCTAACCTTCTCCAAGAGAAGAGAATAGAAGAGAAGGGAATAGAGAAGCCAAGAAATAAGCTTTCACTCTAATTATTAAAAACACAGCTGTTCTTGAGAACTTGCGTGTGAAAAAATCTATGCCCAGAAATCAGAAAACTTTTTTTGTTTTTTCTGCTTTCCTTTTGCGTTGATGCTGCAGGGTTGCATGATCAGGTGTGGAGCTGTCTCTATTTAATTGGCCGACATGAAGGGAGCAGACCAGAAAAGCTGGCAGCATTTCAATGGGTGGACCTCTTAAATGTTAATATTTTGACATTTATTTTTCTGAATCCTAATTTACATGAGTTGTTTGAGTTGTAATGGGCCTTGCTTGACCACAATTTGGAGGGTATTTGAGGTCTTTGAAGCTTATCTTGCCATATGTGAAGGGGTGAGTGCATCTAAGATATCTTTTTTGTAAGAGCTCCAAAGGAGATTACTTTTCATTCCCAGTTTGGCTGCAATTAGGTGACCAGATGAAGAAGAGATGAGGATTGGGGATAACAGCCATTGACTTCAATAATGGGCACTTCTTTTAAATGTGCTTTTACTAGTGCCAATAATAAGGCGCCAAGTGGCAAACTCACACACATATATTAGATTTCTTTCTAAAAATTTAATTAAATTATAAAAGAGCATGATATGATAGGTTCTTCGTATTAGTGATGATAATTAAGATCATCAATTCAATCTTACTCTTATTCCTTTTCATGTCTATCTACAGAACCAGCTAATGGCACTTCGTCAACTCTAGTTTTTGTTGCATAGAATTGTAAAATTTAGGGAAAATTGGATTGATTTGTTGCTTACAAGTGCTGAACCAAATGATCGGGCAATTCATAATTGGTTGACATTTAAAATAAGGAGTTGATGAATAATTCAACAAAGACAAGATTATTGAAATTTTACCTATTTTTCTCTTCTCCTGTCTCATGAGATGAACAAGAAGAAGATGGTCTATTTTTGAAGATGTCTAATTGATCAAGTGCATTGAATGACCAGAATGGAGGTAAAGAAATAACAAGCAACGAGGATACTTCCAAATTCCAATCAGCAAATAGGAACAAACATCCAAAGAAAATGATACATAGCTAACAGTAGTTCCTACTCCAAGTTCATTGAATGGTTTCATCAAAATAAGATTTTTTTAAAAAAATTATCCACAGAGAAAGGCATACATCACAAATAATTAAAACAAACATGGAAAACTAGGGTTTCTTTGACAAGAAAGCAAGGTTTTGGTTAAGCTCTAAAACAAGACAACGCCTTGTGAATATTCGCTTCATCTTACATTGTATGGGGATGTGTTGGCCATAAAAAATTACTGCATATGGTCTTATTTTTATTCGTGATTATGTTTATTTAATAAAAAATAATATATAAAAGTCCAGTACCAATGCTTATATTGTACTTCTGTTGAAAATGAACCACCTAAGGATCACTGGTGGACGTAGATTGAACAAACAAGTTCAAATTCAGCATTATATTTGTGTTTGTTTGTTATTTTTTATTATTTTTTTAATGTATAAAAGTCAGTAAAACTCGGTCACAAATTTTAATTAGGGTTGCTCATTTGGGTATTGCTCACACATACATTTGATTAATAAGCATTAATAAATTACGCGAGTTATAAGCAACATTTAAAATATTTTCTTTTGCCCAATGAGCTGTTCTAATGTAGTCTTGTGTGTTACTGTGTCATATGCATTATTTATTTCAATATGACGGCAATATAGCCTCAACCTCCTCTTGGCAATTAATCTCAACTTGATCGCTCATTTTATATTAGTCATTGCCGCCTTTGATGAATTCACAGATCCGCATAGTGTGGAAGAAATAGAAAGATTACTATATATTGGTCCAAGAATTGATCGGCCATGAAATGCATCCTATAATTTTGTGGATTGCAATATATATGATATTGAACAAAGGCCTCAATTTTTCTATATAACAGTTGGTAGATGTGTGACCTCTCTCCCAGCCATCCAACTTCATTATAATATTGGAAACTACGGACAATATACGCTCCAATTTAATATATTGGTAAGTTGGGTTACCTGGTCTAACATTAGGAACTACACCCACAAAGAAAATAAGGTAGAAATGACTCATTAGATTTTTGTATGCTATGAGAAGAGGAGAAAAGAGAAAGGGACAACACTGTCATTGAAAACAGATTGAAACTTGTGTTACCCAGAAAGTAAAAAAGCTGTTTGTTACACCTGCTCTTCTGTCTATGAAGCTTGGTCTTGCTGCTCTACCTGGTGTCAGCTGCATCTATTAAATTGGCAACATAAAGGAAGGCAGATCACCAAGCTGGTCGATGTGTACATGATTTGTCTGTCTTAAATGTCTGCCTCAATATTGGACCTATTCTTCTGCTTCAACGAAAGATTATTTTTGTTGAGAAATCTGCTAATTCAATTTTGTTGTAGGGTATGATTTTTACTTACTCTCAGCCATGCAAACAAATGGCATACAAGTACAACAGCTTCTGAAGAATGAGCCAATGCCAAGAACAACCCATACACATTAGTACTGGGCTTCAATAGGGTTTGAATTATATATGTTTCTTTTGTGTATCCTCTTTGTAGACATTATATGAAAAGAGTGTAAGCTTACAAGAACCATTCATTTTTGAGATCTTACATAATTAACTAGAAAGCCAAATGCGCCTCCTTTGACGCCTTTATCTTTTACTGCTGCGCTAGTCCTAATCGGATCCCTGCGCAGTTAGATTTCACAGTTTGTGCAATTAGTGTCCAATAGGAAAAACGAAAGCCAAGACACTTGTTAGAAGTCCATGGGCGGCTTCTATATTAAATAACTAAAATGAAAATAACTAATTATTTTATAACCACTATATATATATATATATATATTATTTTCTTAAGCAAAGGTCAGGAAATGCTTTCTGTCCTAAATTTTAATTTGGGCATTAATGTGATCAGATAGCATAGATTTAATTAAATAAATAATAATAATGATAATAATAAAAATAATTAAAAAAAACTAAGCCATTACTATTTTACACATATGCACGTGGGAAACGTCTCGAGCTTGTTAAAAGGTTAACCAATTTCACAATTTTGGTACAAATTATTAAAAAATATTTGAAAGAGTAATAATCTATACAAGAACTTATAGTTAATATAGCTATAAGGCTCAATTAACTTCAAGCAAATCACTTGCTTATTATATGTATATGTGACAATTTTATTATTTTAAAAATATACAAGTCCTCTTATTCATAATTCTTTAATTATTCGTCGGATCTTATAATTAATTTTGATTGTAAGACTTTTAGGAGGTTATTTTTCATATACTTAAACGGGAACAATGATACTTACGGTTTACCCACAACCTTGGATGGATTATCACATCTAGAACTTTTTTTTTTGAACGAGAACTGGTAATATTTGCTCATGTTAACAAGTGGAACATTTTTGAGAGAATTCCCGAAGAATATACATTTATGAAAATAACTGTTGAAAACAATTTGAATTTGCTTATAATCTTTGTGTTCATTAATTTATACATAAGGTCAATCATGTGGGTATCCAATTAATTATAATTTTTTTGCATTTTAATAATAATAAAAATTAAAATAAATTACTTCTCATATAACTTGTATTGGTTTTTTTTATGGGTTCTATGCAAAAAGGTGAGTATATTCTGGTTAGAAAAAAAAATCAACTAGTTCAGATCCGTTATTATTAAACTTTAGTCAGTTCGTTTAGGACTTTAGGTAATATTTTTTAAGGGTAGGAAATTTTAGTTCGGTATCACCAAAACCAACAAAAAAACAGAATTTTTTTTTAAAACACTTAATATTTATATTTTATGCAAACTATTATTAATTTGTTAATTTAATTATAATTCATTTGAGATATTTAATATAATATCTATATGTAAAATACTTTTAAATGTGATTATGATTGTGATTAAATTATATTATATTTTTATTTATTATAAAAATAATAATTAATTTTATTATAATTTTAAATATACCGAATCAAAAACATTCCATTGGTGAAATTTCAGCCACCACCCCCGCTCTTGAATTTCTGGAAATTCGGTTTTGCTCTGCCCATCACGGACTGGACCTCACTAACGAGTAACGACCAAGTCCGTACTTGTCCAACCGAGTCCGTCTAAGCCGTCTCTACCCGCCAATCCACCGACCACGCCGTCGGTCTCCGGCCACTCTCGCGCGCCGCCGCCGCCGCAGCCCATACCACTTCCCGGGAAGGAGAAAAGCATCGATCTTTACCAGGCTCCGGCCGTGATATTGCTCAGTCCGTCCCCGCCATGAACGCCGCCGCCGAGAGCAAGGGCTTGCTTATCCGCAACGGCAAGTGCATACGTTCGTTCCTCGCCGCCGCCGCCGCAAGCCAAGACTCCGAGCTTCGTGACAAAGCTACCGACTTGCTGTCCCGAGAGGCCGTCTCTTACAAATCCATCAGAAGTCTCTGGCTTGCCTCGCCGTCCTCGTCTCGTCCCCGTCTCCGGCGGCTCTTCTCCGAGTCTGATTTCGTGTTCTGCAGTCCCAAGCCTAGAGAAAAAGGTGATCATTTGGGTTTTGGGTGGTGGTTTGTTTGAGAGAATTTTGTGGGTTTTCTCACTTTTTTTTAATTGGCTTCAGAGTGAGGAGCTCAAAGAGAGGTTGATGAAACTGCAGGAATTGCATGAAAGGAAGGAGTATGGGGAGCTTGTTAAGGACGTTGCTCCCAGAAGGGACAGAGTGGAGTCTTTCTCATCTTACAAAGATCAACTTGGTTTTGGTGAGGATTCATTCATTTTTATATCACTGCCTTCTGAATATTAAGCGAGGTTTTGATCTTGTTTTTCATAGTATAGGAATGGTAAAATGATTTTTTAGTGCTAATTGAGCATGCCGTGTTAGAATCTTGCCTGGGATGTGCAGGTTTATGTTGATGTTGTTTCTCCTCCTTGTAATGTTGGATTGTTGGCACACTTAAGTTTTTTTAGTAAGAGCTCTGCCTATAAAACTATATTGTTTGTCAATGGAATATTGCCTAACGTTTGGGTTGATGATATTCGTGTTTATACATGTGTGGGCATTCCTTAGATGAAGTCCTCTTTTTTGTCAAGTTTTTCTTCTTGTTCGAACTTGAATAAATGCACTGTGTCTTCTTCGCCTGCGATTGCCTTAAATCTGTTAAGACTGTTAGTTTTGTTGCTTCACATGTAGTGTCAATGCTTAGTTAGGGAGCTTATTGCCCTGCAATCAGACTACTTTGGGGAGGAGTATTTCGTTTTCTTACCTAAGAGATTGGTGGCGAAGTATTGGTTGATATCACACTATTGAAAGAACAAAGTGGAAATTGTGGCAAGTTAATAATTTTGTAGTGAGATTGATTGCATGGAAAAAAAACTTAGAGAGTCGTTAAATGCGCTTCATCTTGACTTCTCTGTTTCCCATCATTGTATTGCACGTTTAAATGTAAGATTCTGTGTCCTTTTTCCAGTCTCGAAAGATAATATGGTCTCTGTGAACTGGCAATGGTGTTTATTCCATGTTGCTACTATTTCTGTCCACTCACTTGAAAAGATTATAATGTTCCCTCCTACTCGTTTGGCAATTTGAAACTCTTTTCTTTTAACTGTTTTGCTCAAAGTTTCTAAAGCCGTCGGAAGCCGCCGGAAAACCGTCGGAAGTCGCTGGAAAACCGCCGGAAAATCGGAATTTCTGGAATTCACCGGATCTTCAGCGGGGCTCACCCAGTGGAGCCCGATCGAGCTTCGGACGCCGATGAGCGCCAAATTTGAGTTCCGAGACACGCGACGGAACCCTAGCCGTCGCCGATTGCCGACTATGTGAGGTATAATTACCTCCGATTTGATTATTTAAAATTTAGATGATTGTTAGCATAGCATGCTAGAATTAAGTAGTTGTCATGATGAATGTTAGCACAGTATGCTAGATTTGATTAACCGTCATGAGTAATGCCTAATTATGAGTAAAGGGATGATTGTATGATTTGAGTCATTGCGAATGAATAGTAAGTGATCTAATGAAGTAGATCAGGTCAGAGCATGATAAGTGACCACGACATAAGTTAGAGACACGTAATAAAACTAGTATGAATAGGATGAGCTAGGATTAATTAATTTTTATGATTTTCTGATTGTTATGTTGATGGATGCTTGCATTGTGATTGTGATGTTATTGAGTTTGATGCATCATTTAGTTAGCAGGCGTTAGTATTTAGTTTTGATGTGTAGGTACGGAGTAGGAGCTCGCCGCCTAGGCGCGATGACACGCTTGGAGCTTCTACCAGGTCCGTTTAGGACTTCGTCTCTGATTTTACGATCTTTTCTATTGTATGTTTATTTTATCATTTGCAGGACGGGTTAAGTGGCGTTTTATTGGATCCCACTTAACTCGGGCCATTTAACCGAACATATTTCCGGATTAATAACCCCTCGAGGATGAGATCCCTCGAGGTTGATTTCGAAAACAAGATCCACCACAAGTTGCCTTCGGGCCTATTATATAAATCCCTACCCAGCCCTATATATATATGTAGTTTTCGTGTTTCAGTGAGACAGAGATGGAGAAATCGACTGCACGTACCATGCAGAGGATGCCGTGACAGTCAAAGCGGGCTCTGGATTAGTGCCAGCGGACTGTTCCATTCCCGAGGGATCCTCGGCAACTCCGCGTTTGAGTTCCTCACACCCGGAGAACGTGGAGGTTTACGGGTACTGTTTAGTACAGCGCATGTCCGGACTTGTGGTTCAAAGGGTACTAAAGGCGACTGCCTGAGAGTACTCGGCCTTCGTGCTCAAGGCCAGGAGAAATATGGAGGTAAGGAGAGGGCTTAGGATAAAGTTTCACGAGAAGTACTGAAAAAGAAGTGCTGAGAGTAGCACAGTACCAGCAGCAGAGCAGTAAGTTCGGGATGCTACCGGGTCTGCAGCCCAGTGGCTCCTCAGTAGTGCCCTTCAGAGTGTTCACGTGGAGTATATGTTGTTTTCTTTCATATGAGAGTTTGCTCTCATAGCCAGTTTGTTATAGTTATTTTCTTTTCGGACCAGTAACGCTTGTTACTGACATTTTTCTTATATATATGTAGGTGATAAGCACAAGATGGATGTGCCGGCCAGGACGGAGGAGCAATAAGGTCTTCTGCACACACACATTAGGTGATTGAATGTTTAATGTTTTGTTTATGATGTTATTTTATAAACATGCTATGATTAAATGTTTGACGCATGACAATGACATGAAATAAAATGATCAGAGTAAGCGCAGCAAAAGTGTGATGGGTTAGGACCCAAAGTTCAGAGAATGATGAATATAGTAGATTAGAAGTCTGTGTGAATGCTATTGTTGCTATGCGTATATATGTTTGAATATATGATTTTGACAGGGTGGCCCCTAATTGCATTTTTAGGGGAAATTCTGTCCCTTTCATTTTAGAATTTTTACTAATTTTGATTGTAATTGTGTTGGTGTGAAAATTGGTCGCATGTCATCCATGTAGTATCCTGTTAGGGTTTTATGCATTCATACATACATATAGCAAGTTAGATCTTCATCTTAAGACGCCGAGATTGGATCCACACGAGTTAGGTTCGGGTTAGCCGACCTAACCGGGGCCTGTAACATGCCGGTTCGGTTCACGAGTGTGAACCGGATTTGGGGTGTTACAGCCGGTGACATTTCTAGGTTGGTTCATGGTTGAACCGAAATAGGGTGTCATAGTGGTGATTGAGTGAGAGGAGGAAATGTCAGAGTGAAGGTTTCGGTGGTAATTTTGTAAATAAAAGTTAACTCGATTCTGACTCGAGTCAAAAATAATAACTAACTCCTAATAAATTCTAAAAAAAAATCCATAAAAATATGAAAAAAATACCATAAAATATAATATACTCAATAACATTAAAATTCTGTGTTTTATAACTAACAACTCACCCAAACTATTATCTAACACGCCCTAATACGTTATTCAACCTAAAAATAATTCTACAATCTAATAATTCTACTCGGCCAAGGGGAAGCTCAACCAGGGCTAGGCTAGGGCAAGCAACAAGGACTCGAGGTGGAGGTTTGTCCGAGGCTATGAGTGGCCAGTGGAGAAGGTGACGGGTCCACAGGTGGCTGCAACCAAGTCGACGAAGTCATGATGGAAGAGGGTTCGGTTGTGAGGGATGAAGGAAGAGGAGCAGGATGGCATGGTGGGGAGGAGACCGGCAGGGAAAGGGAGGTCGACCAGAAAGCATGGCCGCCGGCGCTGCTGATGGCGGCGACTGAAAACAGCCCCGACTAGGGCATTGCCGGGGTTGGCTAAGAAAGATAGGGAGGAGAGTGGCTCGGCCAAGGGTGGGGGTCGACTGCTTCTGATGGCGACAATGAGGGGAGAAGCCGGAGAAGGAGGGCACTACAGTAGCAACTGTCCACTGGTGATGAAGAGGAAGGAGCTGAGGCAGGTAGGGTGCAACCTGTGAGATCCCTCAACTTTGTCCCACATCTAATACATGGGAGAAGATCATGTTTATAAGTGGTATCAGAGCCGACTTGGTTCCGTGTTAGATGGTGCAGGATGGACTAGGGACGTTGGCTAGGCTGCCAGTCACGGGTCAAAAAAGGTCGTGGGCTGGGGTTAGCAACGGCCAAGACTAGAAACGTTGGCTAGGCTGCCGGTCACGGGCCAGAAAGGTCGTGGGCTGGGGCTAGCAACAGGCCAAGAATAGGCATTTCGGGGACGAAATTTCCTAAGGTGGGTGGCTTGTGAGATCCTCAACTTAGTCCCACATCTAATACTTACTGGGAGAAGATCATGTTTATAGGTGGGAATGGACTAGAGATCTTTAACTTTCGGGGTACTGTTAAGTGTTTAAAATATATAATATTTACCCATGTTTTTAATATGATTTTGTACTTCTCGGGTATAAACATTATTAATTTAGTGATATTTTTCATTATATTCTAGTTAATTAATATTTTATTAGATATGTTTAATTTTGGTATTTCAATGCAGAAAAAGATGAATAAATTAAGCTTTGGATTTGATTGGTCATGACACTTGGCGCCACCCAATGGCTACAATTCATGGTGTTCAATGGAGTCGAACAGTTGGAAACTTAAAGGGACATTATAATTAATTAGACTACGTCGATTTGTGAACATCCTCTTCAAATTCTTGTATCTCCACTTCTATATAAAGGGGTGGTCATTTGTTGTTGATCATATCTCATCTCTTGGCTTCAGAGTGTAGTGAGAAGTAGTAGTTTTAGTTTTTGTAATTTCTTTTTCTTTTCATAATAAAAATTAGTTTCTTTTTATAATGTTTTCTATTTTTATTATGGAGTAGTCTTATATTTCGTTCTAGAGAAGAATGGAACTTAACATGATTTAATTGAATTCATTTCAACCTCTTATTCTTTTATTCAATCGGATTGTTTGAATTATCATATTCTAAATGCTAAGAGTAGATTGATCACCTATTTCTTAGATCATGAGGTTTAATTAGATTTCGGGAGAAATTAATTAGATTAGTCATTGATAATTCATCATACGACGAGTCTTTTGACTTGTTTGTCGTTGTGGTCGGAAGATACACAACACCGTATGCGATTGTAAGGCAAATCTTAATGCATTGTTTTGTTGATTAATCAATTATCACCGGGAGGTAGAAATTGAGGCAAAATAATAGAAGCATGAAGGAGCGGAAGCCACCATGTCATATAATTATCCTAGATCGACAATCTGAGGGAATAAAAGATAAGAGGAAGATTTGATGAAGATTAAATTCATGTTAAGGGAAATTCGACTCTAGAACGAGTTTTATTATTTTAATTCTTCCTTTTAATTTAAAGTTATTATTTAGTTAAGTCAATTGTTTTATAGTTTTTCTCATTTTATTCTTTTAATTAATTTAAGGAAATTCATCTCCCTGTGGGACGATACTCGATTTTATCATTATATTACTTGTTTCGACCGTGTATACTTGCACGTCATTGAAAATAGTCTAACAGGTACCCATTTTAAAGAAATGACTTAGCCCATTACGTTGCACTTTGAGCTGGGTCATTACACAACCCGCAAAAACCTGGGCAGCTATGAGTGGATGCAATCCGGAGGAGGGAGGCCTGCGGTGAAGGCGTGGGGTGGGGAGCTGTCAGGAGAGGAAACGTCGATTGAAGAAGGTGTCAGCCGGGAAAGCTCGAGAAAAGAAAACTACGCATGCAAGGGTATTCTTGTAACAAAACTTGACTCGATCTATGACTCGAGTCAATAATAATAAATAAATCTTAAAATATAAAATAAAATATAATAAAATACCATAAAATACAAATAATATCGACCTAAGTCGAATGACATACTCTAAACCTACTAACCCACCAAAAATAATAACTATTACTTCCGAACGCGATAACGACCTCAATCTAATTATACGATATACTATATAAAATAAAAAAATAAACTGGCATATTGTTGTATATTCTGATAATTCATTTTCCTGTTATGTTACTGACGTTTTTATTATAGACTTGGGTACACATGACTTTCATGGCTCATAACACACAGCTGGCCTTGACTCAGCACAAGTGTTCTGAAACTGACTCGATTTGAATCGACAACTCTGACTCGGATCATGTGTTTTACTCTTGTCCTATGTAATATGAATTTTGAACACATTTTATTAAAGTTGAGTATGGTGTCCATCTTAAGCCTCCTGAAGGGTTGGGATTTGTTTTCGTAAAAGATGTAAACAATAGCCCAACAAGTAACTTCCAACTTATAAAATCGCAGTTCGATCCATCCCTTCAGGCCGAATTGGGGTATTACATACCGGGTATAACCAGGTGGTGCGATATAGTATTTAAAACTCTATCCCTTAATTCTTGGATCAAAGGTGGGCTTTTAATTAGTTATTTCAATATGATATATATATTCTTCTTCCATTTTGCTTGCCGGCAGGCATCAAAGATACATTATTTTTAATTAGGATTTATATAATTATATGATTAGTCTAACATCAATCATGGATGTGGTTGGTAATTTGTATATAAATTAATGACAAAGTCTTATTTCATTAACAAGCTTTTGAATTAAGAGTAGCTCATGATACTTATTTCAAGTCTCTTCTAGGATTATGGTTGGCTTGATGTTTGCCCACACTAATTGTAGAAGCCTTCACGGATTTCTAAGTTCTATCTAATTTTGTTAACCGGAAATTATTAGACAATGATGAGTTCTGTCTGAAGTTGTTAAAGGGAGATTGAGGGGCATTGATTCTTTGTCCAATGTGTAAAGGAGAAATTGTTGGATTAGCCTTATATCGGTCGTGGACGAGGTTTGTGGCTTATAAATAAATTAATGGAAAAAAATTATTTTTTAACTTTTAGATTTAGAAAGACACATAATACTTGTTTCAAGTCTCTTTTTAGTCCAAAACACCCAACAATAATTATAAATAACAGAACTACTTTGGATGGTCAAATGTCCTTTACAAAAAACTACTTAACAATGACATAATGGAATTGATTATCTTTGATTCGAGAGAAGGTAAAAGAATTAAATATGATAGGATGCAAGCCAAGTTGGCCAAAGCTTATTTTTACGGACTTATGAATGACATAATGGAATTAATTATCTTGGATTCAAAAGAAGGTAAAAGAATAAAAATAATAGGATACAAGCCGAGTTGGCCAAGTTTATTCTTACAGAATTACGAATGACATAATGGAAATAATTATCTTGGAACCAAGAGTTGGTAAAAGAATAAAAGATGGTAGGATACAAGCCAAGTTGACAATGCGTAAACGTGATAATATTATTTTAAAAGGTATTACGTTTACTCCCTCCACCGGGTCAAAGAGTCAAAGTGGATCCTAACCCCTCCCCCCTCCTCATACCAAATTTTGAACAGAGTGAGTCTTTTCACACAAACACCCCCAGTCTTTTGACACAAACACACCCAGTCTTTTCACACACACACCCAGTCTTTCCTCCGGAAATCTTTTCTTGAAATCAACCACTCACCACACACACCCTTTTTTGATACACCAAGCACTATACTTAAATTTATTGAATTTGTTACTAAAATGTTTGGTATTAAATCCGAAACTTCATATGCACGGAGACAAAAAAATCCATGACATTTTTCATATGCTCTCTTCTTATAAATATAATTAACAAAATCGAACTGGAGTTTTGTATAAGTTAGTTAGGAGTTATGAATTCAATAAAATAACCCAATTTTGGTAATTTTACGATTTCAATCCTTATTACAAGAATTTGTACAGATATTTTGGGAAATGAGGCTCAAATCTCGTTGGCGGCGCACGGGTGGCACCGATATTTGGGAGCGCCAGAGGAGATTCGTGCTCCCCTCCACTTTAGTACAACTAAGTATTCGCCGTTCGTTCACTTCTCTTTCCCTCACAATATATATATATATATATTATGTATGTATGTATCATGTATCGTATGAAGTAACACACAACGTTGCTCTCGTCCTCTTATAAGTCCAAGGGGGAGAGGAGATCAATCTCTTATATCCACCTTCACTTTTAAAGCAAAGGTTTCTTTCATCATTTTAATTGTAGGCTTTCAACCAATAAGTTATCTTCGAGAATAATATTAAAATTTCTGATTAATAAAAAATTAAGATTTTTCTAACTAATAATAAAATTAAGATTCAAAATCACAAATTATTTTTTAATCAATAGTGAATCTCAAAAAATAACCATAAATCTTCTTATAACTACTAATAAAACTATAATTCAAACAAATATTGAGCCCATCAAATCACAAAATTAAATTCCTCAAAGTCTGTCAAGAGAGTGCTGCTTAATGTTTGATCCTATGTGCCCACAGAGGGCAGTTCGTTCTCCACTTTCAAACCTCACAAAAATACAACATCGTTTCCGATCACTTGATCTCTCATTCGCTGAGCGAAAAAGCTGACACGCGCTGCTATTTCTCTTGTTTCAGGATATCTTAGATTTCAAAATATATGTGATATATACAAAAATACATAACTAATAACAGCAATAAACTTCTATTCTTCTTAAAAATATTTAATAAAAATGTTTATCTTAATATTTTTCAATAAAATTGCCAGGAAACTTTGACTAGCAACAAGATCACAACATAACATGCACTTAAATTAAAAAAAGGAAAAACCCACACAACAGCGGCGTCCAAGGCCATCAGATCAAGAAGGCATACAAATTGAAGTCTCTGGGAGTAAAAAAATAAGATAAACACAAACGGAAGTCTATGCATGGTTGCATACCATACTCAAAACATGCCTTGTTGCCACATACTTGCCCATAATTCTCCGTAGTCCAGCTAGCTTACGGCAGTTGCTCATAAACACATGAGGTAATCCGAGCAGTTGGGACTTGGGGTTGAATAGGGAACGTACTTGTAGCTTGTGATGCATCTTGCACATATTCAAAATTACCACCCACGTAATCAGATTGAGAGAAAGTGTTGGGATCAGGATTGAAGATGTTCGTAAGATCTGAGTTGCTTTGCATTTGAGTTGGATACTGACCAGCATTATCACTGCTCAAGGAGGACATTATTTGAGCATGTCCATGAATGCTTCCTTGTTGCTCATAAATACATGAGGGTGAACTTTGAGCTTTTGCTTGTAAATGGAGAAGAGCTTCTATGCGTCGTTCATGAACTTGAGCTAACTGCGTAGCATGATCTGCCTGAGGTCTTCTAACAGCACTCTCAATATTGAAATCGTTGATCACACGGCCTCCGGTGTTATGCAAGGAGGAGGAAGGAGGCAACTCTTCCATCAGAAAATTTTCTATTGAAATCAAATCAGTAAACTGCGATGGGTTACCAACAAATGGTCCATTTGTGGGATTATGAGCCTCAGGTACCGGTAGATGGGTGATTGGATCGATACCCAATCCGATTAGCTTTTTCTTCAGGTGTGTTTTCCAGTAGTTTTTGATATCATTACCTGTTCTCCCATCCAGAGAAGCTGAAATCTCTGTCCACCTACGTAAAAGAATAAGAATTATAAAATCCATGTGTGTGTGTGTGATATATATGTATATATATATAATATCACAGAAACGAATATATATCTGCCAGTTAATGAGACTAGATGTCCTGGATGAGTTAATAAATTCTGATAAGATCTTAGTTTCAAGTGGTTGGTGTTCCTGCAATTCTTAATCTCATTGTCTTTTCTATACAGAAGGGCACCAATCTACTAAGATCAACTATGCCATGTGTAGCGATATTACAGATTAACAAAGTGTGTGCAGTCTTTCGCTCAAAGAAGGCAAACAAGATTAGTTACCTATTTCCAAGAAGAGAATGGAGGTGAATGATCTGTCTCTCTTCCTCCTCAGAAAAATTTCCTCTCTTAATGTCTGGCCTCAAGTAGTTTGTCCATCTCTGCCTGCAGCTGTTCCCACTCCTCTCTAATCCGGCAATCCTCCCAATCTCATCCCATCTGATTCGATTCTTATCTTTAGGATATTTCCCCATGCAACGTTTTAGCTTCTCATCTTCTTCTCTGGACCATCCCCTCTTCTTCACATGAGCTGCATGCAGATCACTGCTTCCAGAAGCTGCTTGGTCTGAGCTCCTCACCATTCTACCTAATTTAAGCTCTGCCAACAATGTAAAATATTAGCATCAAGCATAACTAAGTACAAGTATTACAATGAAGCACAAATATGGCTAATGAACGGGTATGGAAAGAAAAGACATACACAAGCTACGCGACTCCTCACTTACCTTTTAG
>JAURVB010008153.1:0-12798 GCA_033002965.1 Piper betle | reverse complement strand
ATAGAAATAAATAAATGATACATTAATCAAGAAATAACAATAATATAAATAACACTACATAAGTTTGTGACTAAACACGAGTAAATATCAATACATACACGAGTTAGTAAACAAACAAATAAATAAATCATTACATAGTTAAATGAATAAATTGTTAATAACAATTAGTCATGAATAATAACAATATAATTATCAAATAAATGAACACGTCTAAACAAGAGTAAATAATAATAAATGTGCGAGCAAATAAATAATAATAAATTAATTAATCAAATTAAATAAGATAAGCATGATTAAGAATAATATTAATAAGTAATTACATCATTAATAATACTAAATAATCACATAATCATGCATCATAATTGAAAAATATATAAATAACAAGAAATAAATAATAATGAATAAATAAATAAATAAAAATACACATAATATCAAAATATGCAAATATGTGTAAATATACATCTAAACTAATGTAGGGAGTCTCCAATTACTAAAAACGGTCGAAAAATAAACGAAAGCGATCTAAAAACGACTTAAAAAGGCAATCGAGTCACTAGGCTGAACTGGACTGAGTCGGGCTGAGTTAACTTGGTTCGGGTTAACTAAAATGGTGGACTAGCTTGGTTGGGCGGACATAGGTACAAACACAGGTAGGTAGACACGGGCGCGATCTGGACAGACGCGATCATGAGCTAGCAAATGCGTACACCGGCAAGCGGGCCTGACAGTGCCCGTGGTCAAAACTACAACTGCAGCAAGCCAAGGGTCGCCGCTAGTCTTGATCGATATATGAGGTCGAGGCGGAGGTAATGGTGGTGGTGAATGACAAGGTTCGGATATTGGCTGGCCAAAAAGCGACTAAATCACCGCTAGGTGTGGCGATGTCGCCGACGGAGATTGTGCCCATGACGAGGGTCTGAGGTGGTCTCAAAATGTCGGCCTCGACAAAGGCAAGCTGTCTGGGTGGTCGGCCTCGCCTGAGGAGGCTTTCCAATGCCAAAAAATGCCCCAAAAGCAGTGGCAGGGATGGATATCGATTGACTAAATGCCATCGCTGATGGCAACTGTAGCAGCACTGGAGTTGTTAGAGGATCTCGGTTGATAACCGACTGCGAGGTGATCACGATGGTACCCATTTGGTGGCCGAAGGCTGGCTGAAAATTTGCTGGTAGCAGCCCAAAGTGGAAGCAGTGCTTAGGATAGAAAATCTCTAAAATTGTGAGAGAAAATCCCAAAATAAAGAAAAGGGCAATTCTATAGCTAACGTGGACAGTCTAGATTTTGCCGTTGGCAAGATTTGAATGTCCGATAACTCATGGGCCAAGTGTCGTCCACCTAGAGTGTGTGTATATATATATATGGTTAAAAAGCTTGGATCGATGCCGACAATAGTAGAAGCTGACTTGAGGCCTGAAAGTGACTTTATATAGCCTTCAAAAACCTCACTTTTAAACATAACGGTGGTTTTTTAAACTTTGGAAATTGTGCTATTTTATGATCATATTAAGATAACATGAACTCTCTTCGTGTAAGAAGTTTGGAAGTATGAGGAGCATTTTCCTTATTTTATTCTTATTTGAACTACGTGAATTGAAATCTCCTCCCACATCATACCCACCCGTCACATTCTAGAAAATCGACTCCAAATCTAATATTTTGTATTTTTCAAGTATGTTTATTGAAATTTAAAAAATTGCAAAATCTAAATTTGTTGGCATGGCTCTAAAATTTAACCATTGCTTAAACCATTTAATCGACGGCAAAATGGTGAAAAACCGGTTATGGCAGAGCCTTTTCAATTTGGTCAATAGCTTTGTTAATGTAAAAAAATTAAAATTGTAAATGGTTACCGTGAATGTTATTAATCGAGCCCTTTACCGCCCTAATTGGTGGCCACTATGGAATCACCGAAATAAAACAGAAGCTGGATAGCTGCACCTTAATCACTGGGATAAAATAATCATGTCTCAAATTAAGTCTCTTTCATGGTCTAATTATACCTAAAACACCCAACATTATTGCAATATGTATCAAGACTGAATGGTACTCCTATACCAAGCTGATTAATCCATCCAATCGGCCACAAACGAGAGACTGTTGTTGAGGAGTACAAACACTGCAGGTTAGATTAAGACATGGATCAAACTCCACCCAGCCATGTAAGTGGAAGCATATCTTGGATCAGTGTTGTTAACTTGTTATCTTCTATTCCTCCTTTTATAAGCGTCATCGCTGGCCATGCTTCTACAGACCCAAGTGTTTATTCGACAACGAAAGCCTAACATTCATGACCCATTTGTGTGGCTCCAAGCAATCAAAATTTTGTGGACTAAAGCAAATTATCTTTGGTGTTGGACAAGACGTGTGATATTATTCCTAGTCCTAATTGATTGCTCATCAATTTTCATTACAGTAATGTGCCTCCAAGCCCATGGTGGTATGCTTGTTACAACAAATAAGAAACAAAGTGAACAATATTTAACTTATTTTTTGAAAGAAGCACTATTCAAATTGAAAATTTTCAATCAAAACGTAATTTGCAGTGCCTACCACGGCTGTTCCCACATGGGTGGGACTGGGTACTGGACAAGGGGGATGTGAAGGGATCACCATTAAAATAAGGAGAACCCAACATTTGTGCTTGAAACTATTTCTTGACTAGCTAGTTCATGTGATTCTCTCCACTATTGCATTCAAAAAGACTAGATAAAGAGGTCCTCCATGACAATTCATAATGCAACCTTTTTATGGGTTTCCATCTCTTCTTAGATCCATGTTACTGCCCCCATGAAAGCTCCCTCATATGAACTTTAGCAGTTAGTCATGGAGAATATTGTTTTTGCGGTGAAAAAGGTGACTCGGTGATGAGCTCAGGGGAGGACTTTACATGTCTGTTTGCTTGTAAAATATTGCGTGCAGTTTTGTACGTAAGCGCGATGTTTAGAGTTTAAGACATTTTAGTTTCAACCAACAAGAAAGAGTGGATAGGATCATAAGACCTCCAAGAAAACAGTCAATTCTTTGGACAGTGCAACACAGTAGGAAGAACTGTGATCTCTATTTATGTATATACACAAACAATAAATAGAGCCATTTATAAAGCTGCACCTCATGTGAGGTGCCCCATCCTTCCCTCCCACTAACCAAACGTTCAACTTCATTCAAGCCCACATATTGAGCCTTCTGTGATAAGCAAGGGATAAAATGCATATAAACATCAATTGTTAGAAGCTGAAGTCTCTACGCAATGCTTGATATCGTCACTTCCAATGCCAACTTCATTAATTACTTTGACCAGCAAACAGGGCACACCAATGGGGTATTGAACCCAACCAGATCCTAGAGGAGAGGCATTGGATTGAAGTTTGAACAATAGGAGCGATCAGTTTTTGTTCGTCATGGCACAATGAGCGACTCAATGGACCATATGTTAATTAGTTTATCGTTTTTAAAGGTTTAAATTAATCGATAAATTCACCCCCAAACCTATAGGCTTTCTGTGGCACCCCTACCAATAAAGGACACAAAACCTCATTCCACAATCTCAACACTCAAATTGAGGACATTGTACTTCAAGCAAAGTTCCAACCTCGACTACATAGACCAAAACTAGCTTCTTCTTTGCCAACATAACAGGTATAAACTACAAACAAATGGCCTCTGCAACCCATCAACAGTAAGACAAGGGGAGAAGCAGCAAGCAATTAAGCAGGGGCAAAAGAGAGAAAGGACGCGGGTAGCTTCAACACCACAAAACACTTTATTCCACAAGCTGGCTCCGAACCAAACCAAGCACAAGGCGACACCAGCACGAGGACGGGCCACAGGGAACATGAAGCACGTGAAAAGTTGACACTTACAAGAGCTAATACCATGGCAACTCATCACTCCTCTTCCCAACTCATCCATTGCTGCTTGTTGCAGGCTTGCAGACGCATCATGATAAAAAAATACAATAGAGTAAAAATGACCTATCACCTTCCCGTTGATGAGCCGAGCTGCTTTCAATGACGTTGAGATAGGTGCGAGGAAAGCCACTCCTGAAAAAGGAGATACGGATTTAGCAATCAGTCCAGTTGTCTTTGGTGGGTCAGGAGTTCTGGGGAAAGGGAATGTCGCCAAGCAAAGCAGAAAGGACGGGCGATTGCTTTCGACGACTGCAATCATCCCCTACTCACATCATTGCCATTTGGTAGGGGTGTACAGACCATTGTCAAGAAAAGAGATGGGGAATGAAAAGAAATGTGGCAAAGATGCAAGCAACCACCTTTCTTGGTAGCTACCATCCAAACCATCAATCAACATGAGGATCTACGCCAAAGCAGCCCTTCTGCATCTGATTGATCATCCATTCCCGTCGAAGCTTTTTATCGATCCATCAATCAAACCCGCTCATTATAGTAGAAGAAAGTTGCCCCTTTTAAGCTAATAAAGCTTTTACTCAGACAAGCTAACTTGTGGGTCTTCTTTAACCCTCCCCGCACTCTTTTCAACTCTCGAAACTCTCAACCAAGCTTTCATTTATCAAATTCAGCGTCGGATGTAGACTTAACCCAACAGCTCAAAGATCAGCATTCAGCAAAAGTACTTAAAACACCAACCAAACATTCATCAGCAGCCTATCTTGATCACAAGTCATTATCCAACAATACCCACCAAACATTTGACCAGCTTCGTCACGGTTGAATGACGCCAAGATCTGGAGATTCAATTAAAACAAGACAAGACACAACAAACGCATACTTTCCATATTAGCATATGGGCATGCTGATGATGAAATCATGGAATAACATCAAAAGTTGATGTGGGTTATCAATATTAGTTATGTAGCATCGTTACTATCAAACAAATACACAGCAAGAGAAGAAGAATCGGAAGTATGCCCATTCATGGTTCAATCAAACATACACCCAAGAAAACAAAAAATAAAAAAAAGAAGCCCAACCCATCTTCTTCAACATCATCTCCACTCCATTCCTGAATTTGGTAACTATCATCTTCCTGACCAGCCTAAACAGTTGTTGGACTGGTGAGAAGCCGACGACGGCGATCGTCTAACCCTTGCATAGAGGAGGCCGCTGCGGCAACATCTTCTCGGCCTTGGAGAGCCGGAACGCCTTCATCGGACTCCGGAAGTTCCACCCCCGCCCTTTCATCTCCGCCTCCCGCTTGCAGCCGCCGCGGCCGCCGCCGGCGACGGTCCTCGACCGGTACAGCCCCTCCGCCACCTTCCCCTTCGCCTCGCCCTTCTTCACTGACGACCTCCAGAACAACAAGAACGACGCCGACGACGACGACGACACCGACGACCTCGGCGGCTTCCCCTCCTCCGCCGGGGGCGCCAGCCGCGACCGGTCCCCCGGCTGCGGACCGGCGGCTCCCGCCCGCACGCCGCGGAGCGGGAGCGGCGGAACGAGGGCTCGCCCAGGAAGTGCGACATCGGCGCGACCGACCCGATCGCGGCGGCGTCGAGGGAGAGGTCGGAGGAGGTGGTGGAGGAGGAGGTGGCGTCGAAGGTCATGGCGGTGGAGGAGGAGGCGGCGGAGAAGGAGTAGGAGGAGGAGGGTTCGCAGATCCGGCAGGGGCGGGGGCGGGCGCAGTGGAGGCAGAGGAGGGAGAGGCGGTCGCGGAGGCAGGCGGCGCAGACGGCGTGGCGGGGCTGGGAGGGGTGTCGGCGGCACCAGCCGTAGTAGTCGGCCTCCTCCTCTGCCCAGCCTTCGTAGCACTCCATTTTTTCCGGCGACCGGAGCTCGGCCGAGGTGGACGTCGTCGTCTTGGTAGTGGGGAGCGGTGCAGGAGTGGTGGTGGGGGTGGATGGTGGTGGGTTTATAAACGGGGAGGGGTGGTTGGGTTGGGGGATTAACCGTGGTTGGGTTTAGGGTGGGGCCGACGAGCGCCGCCGGTGGCGGACCGCTTGGGCTGGGTTGGTTTATTTATATAATTCCTTTTTTCGCCGAGTTTTGTAAGTGGATATCGATGTGACGAAGGGAGAAAAAATTTGAAAACAGTTGTTTTTTTCATAATTTTGCTTGTATAATTTATATATATATAAATATATATAATTATTATGGTAAAAAATCTCTTCACAACTATTTTTAATAAAAATGAAAAAAATGAGAATGATGTTATATAATTTTTTTAATCAAGTATACATAAGAAAAAAATAGAAAATATAATATTTTTTCACTATTTGAAGAGACCTTAAACCTATTCAATTTATGAGTAAGAGATAAAAAATATAAATAACATATAATATTTCATGTTTTTCTGTTTATTTTGTAAATAGAATGAAAAAAAAGAAATCTATTTTTCATCGGTATATAAATTTCTTCGGATTCATTCTCTCATAAAAAATATAAGAAATTGGGAGAGACTAAGAAATGATAATAGGCAAATTTTTATTTTTTAATCAACCACGTGCATGAGGAAATAATAAGAAATTATTTTTTATATCCATTTTTTATTTTATTTCTTCACTATCAAATATACAGGGATTTGTTTCAAAAGAAATTAAATGTATGGCATATTATGGATATTTAAAACCTCTTAACTATAGAATAATGTGAATCAGCATAAGTTGATGTTTCAAATTGTATAAAAAAGAATGTTAAATAGAAGTGTAATTATTTATAAATAAAATAAAATTATTTATAGTGTTTTGTTGTTTAGTTCTTGATAAAAGACTTGAAAATTGAGATGAAGTTACATGTTTAATTTCTCACGATGGTAATTTTATAGATATGTATATGAGATGAGATGTGTATGTATGTGAGAGGGATGTGTCAAGTTAATTTGTAAAAGAAATAATGTCATTAATTTTTATAAGGTACATTCTTATTTATAAAAATTATTTATGTGCTTATTATTTAAGTGATAAATTATTATTTAGTTGAATACTGACCATTTTTTGTATTTGTTGTATATATTTATATATTATGTAAAAGTTACTAAATTTTTTAACTTGTAAACGCCCGCACTCAACTATAAAAGGAAATATTTTATTTGTCGTATTAACTGTCATTAGTATACATGATAATTCATTCATAATTGTATCTAATAAATAATACAGAAAAATATTTCTTTCCAAAACTATAAAAAACCTCCAACACAACAAATCTTAAGGTGAAAAAAAGACCAGTAAAAAGTGTTTTCTATAAATTTCTTTTTATTGTTGAAGGTTGTATAAAATTTTTTGATTAAGTTGGTAACCCAAATGGGTAACCGGTTAATTATCCGTGTCAAATAAAGTTGGAGTGTGGTTGGATAGGGCTTAACCATGGTTAAGTTTGATTCGCGGGACCGGTGGGGCGTTGGGTTCCCAGAATGTTGTCTTTGGGAACGAGCCCACGGGGGCATACTCCTATCAACCACGGCACCATTTGCCACGCAGTTACGCATTTGCCACCGCGGTCACAAAGAATTCCAAGCAAGCCGGCTACGCAAGTTAATCTAATTAATTACCATTAACGATTCATTAATATACGAGGAAGACGTTTGATTGATTTTTCAATCCGGTGTTTGTTTTGAATGTTGACTGTTCTAAACATTTAGCAAAGTCATTATTTGGAGGCGAGCTTATGTCATTGGCTGGTTAAAGAATAAGAAAATAAATCCTCAAACCAAGGTTTGAATAAATTATTTTCTTCCTCGGCCGAATAAATTTTTTTATGTTTATAATTTGTTATTATGTTGGGTCTTAGGATTTTTGTACTGCTTTATATTATAAAAATATTCCGAGCTCATATACTCGCGTGTATAAAATCTTCACATGTTTGAGAATAATTTTCAAGTCAATGTCTTGTATGGATGGTAATGACTCGCTTATCGAAAGAGGATTACTGAAATTAGGGTATGATGATTACGTGGAAATTAACGTGTTATTTTTAAACACGTCGTGAGAGAGCAAACTAAATGGGCATATTTACAAGCTCACTAGATGGGCAAGGTTTTACGAAGTGGACATTTCCAAGTACATATTATTTTGTACCAAAATATTTAATAAGTATTTACATATATGTATATTTACATGCACGTATATTTACGGCCGAATTGGCTCGAGCGTAGATGGTTCAACTACTTGTCTTAAAAATTCAAATAAGTTAAAAAAATGTTAAATTCAGGTATAGTATCGCGTTCTTATTTTTCGATTTATCCTTGAATTTAAATTAAGAAAGTTTTTAATATTTATATTAACAAATCCATCCCATTTTTCAAATAATTATTATTGAGTGAGAACCTATCAAAAAAATTGATAATTATACAATTAAATAGGAGAACTTAGAAGTTTCAAGTTTCATTTAGTAATTTTTGAAGTGAAAAACCTACAAAAAGTTCCCCCACAAAAAGGAAAGAGTACTGGATTCACATCGACTTTTTTCATTTCTATCAATTAATGAACATATTAATCATAATAATCTGAAAAACTTCTAAAATAAATGAACCAAAAATGCCACTTATTAGCTATGCAATCAACTTGAAGTGTCACTTATTTGTCTGCGGCTTATAAGCAAAAATGATACATCTCTTCTTATATTATAATTTGTATGCCACTTATAATTTTAGTCCAATTTGTCAACACCGTGTCCAATGGTCAACGTGATAACAAAATGAAAACAAGATATTGTGGCCAAAGCAGAAGGTCAGACTATGTGGGCAATGTTTAAATGAGACTATAATCATATAAAATATACAAGGACATCCTTTTGAATGTTTATTTTTTAACATAATTTATCAACCGTTTTTGTTTTTTTGTCAAACACCAAACACAAAAGAAGGCTCTATGAACCTGATAAGAGGGTTCGGTTGTTCTACCATTTTTTGGGAACCTTCAACTTAGAAGATGGCCATTGTGAGTCATGACATTATTTTCATTGTAAGCTAATGGGAACCACATTTATTAGAATTTAAACTTTAAAACCACTATGAGGTTTCCTTATGTTTACACTCATTCATACCATATTTTTAAGTTTAGTAGTTTAATCTGATTTCTAGGGGTGCTGAACCAGCAAGCCACCCGAACCCGGCCCACTCCTGGACCGCTTGGAACTTGTTGAGTTAGACCGAGAGTGCGGCTCCACTCAGAAGGGAGCCTCACGTGTCTGCTCCAACGACTAAAGCCTGAGCCAGATTCGCAAGGCTGGTCCAGTGATCATCGGTTCAATTTTTTTTTTAAATATTTATCTTATTTTGAAAAAAATGGTACAAAATCTAGTCCTCACCGGCCATCCCCCAAGATTATTCACATCATGTAAGTATAAACTTATTATTAGAGAAAATAACATCATAATTTGCATTGTAAAAACACAAAGCCCTACCTAAATCAGTAGAGAAATCATAAACACCCTCAATGAACGTAGTGGTGTTTGGTAAATCTCCAGGATTGATTGATAGTAATAATATTAGAATATGTGGTCTGTTGTTGCTTGCCATTGTAAGTGGAGTAGGAGATTATATATAAAGATCTAAATCTTATAGAGCATTCCCTTTTAGAACTTATTGTTCTGCAAAGGTGGTTAATATATTTATGCAAACACATCTCCACATCTCATTCCCAAACCTCCAAATTTCATCAGCTGCAATAAACTATTCATAAGTATCTCTAACCTTTGTTTTGCGACTTGTGAGCTATAAGTGGAGCTAAATAATATCCGAGGAGATGGAAAGATTATTAAGGTTGCACTCCCCATAATGCAAACAGCACTTCTCTCATTACATCACAATTAAAATAAAAGGTGTTGGGGATTCTCTTGATCAACATCTCTAAGTTGAACCTTATTCATGTTGAGAAGATTTTAAATGCTCATTTTTTTCATCTTTAGTGTTCGGAAATAAAAATTAAAAAAATAAAATTGACCCAGAAGTTTTTTACAAAGCAAAATTGATCCAGAAGTTGTTCCCATAAAAATCCTGCAGGGGCTCTGTGGACCACATAACCAACAAGTTGCCATTGAAGTGGTCCTGTTTAGTAAGTGTAGGGCTTGACACACCCAACAGAGCCAATACTCATGATCTTTCCACTCACCTTTGGACTTGGAAAAGTGGAGAGCATCCACTAAAAACCCACTCTCATTTTTTTTAAACACTCTTATCATCTGACGGCCATGTATGTAGTAGTCTAAATTCATTGACAGCACCTTATGCTGCAGTGATCACCTATTGATTATTCATTTATGGGCCCTGCCATGGATTCCCCAGTGTTTTAAAAACACTACTTAATAATCTAATAAACTTGTTATGTACTTGTAAAAAAACACGTAAGGTTTATGAACAGCCACATGATAAAAGAGGAAGGCAGAGAAAGATCAAGGAGCACAGACGATAGAACTGAGTCAGACTGAAGGTGATGGGTGTGTGCCTTTCTCCACCTCGAGATCGGGAACACCGTCCCTGACTCATAAAACTCTGGGTCAGATCTAGTAGCGGTCCAGCCACTCTCCGGGCTTTGTTCGTGTCGCTTTTCTCTGCCCTAAAAGGACTGGCAAAGTGTGGCACTAAAAGTAAAAACACTGGTCTTATAGCTCATTGATATTTTCTAACCTTATAGCTTTGGTTTGGTGTGCGTAAAAGACCGCCCTGTAAAAAAACCAAGAATTCTAAGTAGCCAAAATACTCATTATTGATTGGAGGTGATTCTGAGAAGACATGCCGCTTCACTAATATTTCACTCAATTTCCACCTCTTGATTGCTTGCCTGTCTACTATTTTTTAGCAGAAAAAGTTAGGAGTTCCAAGTATCATGATACACCAAAGGGGAAGGGTGACGTGATGTGTTCATACTGAGCAAGCTGAGTCGACTAGTTTGCTATAAAGAAACTAGCCAAAAGCAAGTGTTGAGATATTGCTTGCAACAGTAAGGAGTGGAAATCTTGCGAGAGGGAGAATAACTAAACCTCAGTTTAGTCAGCCACGAGTGAGTAGTGTGGAGTGAATTTTCTCCCATTTGGTTTTTTGTATATAGTCAAATAAGGCAACTGATGACAATTACATAAACTTGGAAAACCGTACTCACTCATAATGTCCAGCTACCATTGTCAATTTTCCTTTTTTTATCCAAGCAATTTATCTTTTATTGACCTCGACCTCTATGTTCCTCCTTTCACTCTTTGAAACCTTGACATTTTTTTGATTTGGAAGTTTTCCTTACCGACAACGTCACTCTTTGAAACTCAAAAGTTGAAAATGCTCTATTCATACCTACACTTCATGTCTCTTCTTCAAGTACTATTACATCTTAATTTGGCCTTAAGAGACAGACTGATATTATAAGTTGGAAGTTACTCGTTGAGTTATTATGTAAATATTTTACGAAAGCGAATTTCAACTCTTCAAAAGTTTTAAGACGGACACCATACTGTGCTTTCATAGAATACGTATAGAATTCATACTATATTGGATGAGTCTTAGACTTGAATATCTTATATGATCACTTTAAGCCACAACAAAGGCAGAACCTTTCCTGTGACTAAGAGGGTGACTCTAAAGATACGATGATCACTTTGAACTAGAGAAAAAATAAACTCCCACTATAGTTAAGAAGTTGGATGTTATGACATGCTTCAATTCTTATTTCTTCGTTTGAAAGATTGGATTAGGTATCTTAATTAGCTTAATACTGATGAGCACGGTAGAGTAAATACTAGGTCGTAGTTACCTGTTCCATATACCCCACAAGTAAACAAATAACAAAGTAAATACTAGTTCGTGGTTACCTTAGCACCTAGACTTCACATGGTTCTTCGAGTGGTATGATATGTGTGCTCTTCAAACCCACGTTATTTTTACAAACACACACAGCTGCAACCAAATACGTTTAGTGTACTTGGATTCACTCCTCGTCACGTTTCGAGACTCTGGGGATTATACCTCATACAAACGATAGTTAGCATTGTCCTAAAGTATAACCACTCCACGATAATAAAATAATAATAAAACAATTAAACACGTGAGCGCAATCTGCCATGTCATACAATCCTAAAATCATACAGACCTCAACATAGATTTAGGGCACAAGCCCATCATACAGATGTCCACAAAATATAGTTCGAATACATAACATAAAGCACAGGGCCCCCGCCACCACCGTTGAGTCACCCGATTCGTGCACCTAAGTTGGCAAACGCCAAGAAACTTCATCTATGAATAATAGAAAAACACGTTAGTACTTAAATAAAGTTGATTATTGGCCCTCTACAAAGAAACCAATCCTATCTATGAAAGTCTTGGTTATGAAAGTATGCGCACTATTAGAGTCAAACAAAGCTACAACAAGTACAAAATAGATAAGTAGGGTACTTGTGATAATGATAGTGTCTTGGATTGCCTCCTTTGCAGTCGTAGCATACATCCTGCTCTGCTACTCTGGCTTGAAACCCTGCATCTGCCCTCTTCCTGCCCCATGTTTTGTGCCGGTACTTGGCCAACATTTATTGCAATTAAACCAGCATCCCTTTGTTGGCCTTGTCCACTGTCCTGGCCCTGTTGCTCCTGTTGCTATTGGTTGCCTCTGCCTTGCTGCCCCTAAGGCTGGGCTAGTGGTGTAGGGAGAAGTGGCTGCTATGTCGGTGCAGGTAGCCCGCTCTACAGCTGCTGTGGTCAGTACTGTTGTTGCTAAGGCTGGTAGTAGTGTAACACCCCAAATCCGGTCCACACTCGTGAACCGAACCGGCATGTTACAGGCCCCGGTTAGGTCGGCTAACCCGAACCTAACTCGTGCGGATCCAATCTCGGCGTCTTAAGATGAAGATCCAACTTGCTATATGTATGTATGAATGCATAAAACCCTAACAGGATACTACATGG
>JAURVB010008152.1:0-16996 GCA_033002965.1 Piper betle | reverse complement strand
GTATTCAAATTTTCCTAGGACTTGAAAGGATAATACTAGGTTCTATGGCATTAATGCCTTCAAAGCTGAGCGAGGAATATGTCCTACAGTATATTCCCTTTGTTCTGGTCTTGCATTAAACCTTAGAACTGCAATAGCTGGTTGTTGTTTTTTTATCACTCGCATTGCTATATATTTGATTTTTTTGCAACAAGAGCAGGTGGCTTTCTTGCATTGAACTTTGGAACTGCAAAAGCTTTTTTTATAAAAAAAATTATCACTCACTTTATATTTGTTCCTTCTGCAATAAATGCAGGTGGTTTTCTCCTGGTTCTGCCTTCTTAGCTGGTGCACGTACAAATTTTTTCAATGGTCTAAACTGCTTTCCACCTGGAAGGGAATTGCAATATCAGCAGCTATCTTACTGCTGGTTACTGTTATTATGCAAGTTTTCGTCCTTTTCTCTCAGTCAGAACGATCAACACCCGCCAAAGTTGCTCCCTCTAGGCCTAGGGCGAATGCTCCACCAGCAGCAGCCGTTACTCCATCAGCTTCCAGTGCCGGCATAAAAAAACAGCAGTGATCAATTGCATGGGTGATCTAAATCTTGCAGAATTAGACTGTCTAACCAACATTTGCAATTCTCGTCCATTATTTGATGTGATTGGTTTTTTATCATCTTGTATGCCAGGGATAACAACGATACGTGGAATGCTTTGTAGATTAGTCTTTGAGGAGGAGTCATTTATGTAATCAAGATGGATTGTTTCCGCTCGACTTGAACCGTTTTTGATTAAGCCTCGGGTATGGTTGTTCATTATAAGACCGGGGAGGTTGATTTGGGAAGGACCAACCCAACTGGTTATGCATCTTGGGCCGTAAAAATAGGAGAAATTGATACGGTATCAAATGCAGTGTATGAAATTTATTTTTGCTAAGTTAAATCGAGTGGATGAGCTTCAATTTTAATAAATTGAAAGTGGAAAAGAAGCAAATGTCCTCGATTGAATTACTGTCTTCTTGTAGAATCATCCTTTGCTTAATGTTGTTTTGGGAAAGAAATAGATTTAAGAACAATTGTCATGGAAAAAATTCTTGAAAATTGGGTTTTAACAAGGGTAAAAATGTTTATTTTTCAGGAGAAAACATATAGTTAATCATGGTTGTCAGAGATTAAAATGGTAGTCCTTGTTTTGTTCTGACTCTCTCTGTGATAAAGAAAATAAAAGTGATAAAAAAATAAAAGTGAAGTCAGATAATTGGATTTATTTTTTCCCAATTCAGACAATTTCATTTTTTGGAGTTGGATGTGACATCAAATTGTAATTTTCCTGGGGAACTTTGAAGGCTGAAAGTTTAAGATAAATAGAGCGGTCGTGTCGGATGGTTGTTGGCCAACAAAGGGTGCCAGGTACGAGGACCTCACGAAAGAGGAGATAGAAGAGCGGATAACAGATCTTATGGATAGAGTGAAATGGACAGTCGTATTTTTGTTTTTCCAACTCTACCATATCTCCTCCCACCCCTCTTGTGCACTTCTCCATTTTTTTTATCTCATCTCCTCTCTCTTTCTCCCGTTGGTCTGTTTGATTGTGTTGGGCCTTCTTAATCACTGTTTCTAAAACCATCCGTTGGAAAACAGCCTCTACGGCTAACACCATTGACTTCCCAGGTGAGTGTTCCTCCCAAGCCTCTAAACTGCAAGTCATTGATGGTGGTTCTCCATTTTGGTTCGAAGGTTAAGACGAATAAATATGTCATACTTGTAGTCCTTTATAGCTTCTGCAATCCGCTGGTCTATTAATATCCATAGTTGTATATGGTCTTCCGACTTCGAATTCTTGTTAACCAAACTTAGCTTCTGGTTATTGCTTGTCACGGCCGGTTGAGTTGCTATCTTCATTGATGGGCGTGTCATGCTTCCAGTTCACAGTTTAACTTGTAATATTATCACCAATTTCTTTAATTTTTTGGGCATCTTGTTCTTGCGTTTATTTATTATTTATCTGCATAATTTCTAGTCTGTTGGGTAAACTTAAAGATTAAAGAGAATATTTTACTGATTTTGATCGACCGCTACCATTGTTTCTGAATGTTTGTTTTGTTGCTTTTGAAAATTTTGATAATCTCTTTCATGCCTTATATCTTTGCTTAAACCAAATTTTCTGATAATCAACCCCGGAAGTGCGCGCATATAATCTGTGGATCTTCTCTTTCATGCGTGCAAAACTAAAACCAGATTGTCTTGTAAAGATAAACTCGGGTACCATCCACAGGATGAACCTCTTGAACAAGTCTATCTCATCACAGAGAACACAACTCAACTTCCTCATGGTGGGAGCTAACTCCAGTGATCCTCCACGAGGCTCTTGCTTGCCTAGAAGTCATTCCATGAAGGAAAGGAAACCAACGCTACTGAGAAAGATCATAGTCTTTGCTACAAGTGGTGGCTCCGGACGCAAAGAGTCATTCACTGCCCTCGGGTTACCCGCCATACAGAGTGGAAGAAACTGCTTGTTTGCTTCTATCCATTGCAGTTTTCTTAAAATTCCTCAATCACTAATTTTTAGCAAAGACCAGCAGTGTAGTAGTCTCTTGACGCAGCCCAAAACTCAGGATGAAGCTCACGGTGGGGTGTTGACCTTCGGCCCCTTTCTACAGAACTTTGGGCCTTCTATCATGGAAAACGGGAGCAAAGATGGAACAGAGGCTGGTAAGAATATTTTTCCGGCTGCTTCAAATGGCCCACCTCTTACGATCGCAGTGGTTTCTGCTGTTGAGCTAGACAGTAGCCAGATGGATCAAATTGCTAAAAAGATGAAGAAACTGACCGGGTGCACCAAGTTGAGGCTTGAAAACACAGTTGATCCATCAGTAATTGCCGGATTTGTCATCTCTTACGAGAGAGATGGACAGCATCTGATTGACCTGAGTGTCAAAGGGCAGCTGGCTGAGCTGGTCGCTACAATTGAATCTACAGATCAACGAATAGCAACTCATAGCCACGCTGGCGCGCTATATTAACCGTAAGTTTTATGTTACAAAAAATTTTGGAAGTTTTGACGCGATCAAGCGCGGAACAGCACCTACAGGCGGCAGCTCTTGACTGTACATGCAGTTTGGAGGGTGGCGTGAGTTTCACATCATATTTTGATTTGAGATTTTTGTAAAATCGTGTATGTAGTATAATCTGACCGGACTGTCTTCCCTTCTGTAATTCTTCTGTGTACAAATACATATATATATATAAAACTTAATTGGTACATCATATATTATTTTCTGTACCTTTGTTAGATACCTTGCTCGTGGATTAAAGGATTTGCCCAGCATGTAACGATGTGTAAATTAAGTCGTTAAAGCTATTTGGGCTCTTGCCTTCTCGGTTCAGCACAACTCAGTCATCGAAATGGGAATCAGATAATTTGCAACAAAAAAAATGGAACCAGATCATATCATGCAACTAAAATCCTACCTCAGACAAAAGTAATTTCAACCCAAATTAAATTCGTACCGGTCACTGGATTGTTGTAACGGTTTCAATGGGTGCATCATGAATAACAATATAAATAAGATACTAGCTAGTTGGGAACGAGAAGGAACATCTTGCAGTCATGAGAAGCAACAGCTGCTGTCACCTGCCCACGGACCGACCGTCTTGTGGTATGCTGCAAATTAAAAATCAATGAGCATGTCAAGTTTGCAGTATTAATTCCAGTATCCCTTCCCTTCCAAGAAAGAGAAGTGAATAAGATACTAAGATTATCGCTAACTCACCGCCCACAGATCCCGGACGTCGGCGACGGCCGTGGAGTTGAGACCAACGTCTGACCAAGTGGCCGTGATTGAAGCTTTGGATGGACCCCTATTCCACAGAATCACCGCCAGCCTGCCTCGGCTAAGAGGCCCTGCCCACACCTGTGCATAAAATTGTTTTGCATAATAATTATATATGAGTAAGTATTACTGCTTACTTAATATCAGATTCATTGCACTCCATTATTATTTAAACATATTATATGACGATAAGATCAGAGTGATATACCTCGAGATCCCCTCTCTTTTTCACCTTCTTCCCTTGCACTCCTAATTTGTCTACATACCATTTACAAGCAGATCATGACCCTCGTAGATTTTTCGTCATTAGGTCTCGGCTAAAGCGTTTGAGTAATGGTACCTTGGTTCACTTTGATCACCTCCCTGTTGCTCAACAACCCCAAGGTTACGTTGTCCATGTTACGAATGTCACAACCAATCAGCAATGGAGCCTAGTGAGACAATGCACATATCTAATTAAGTAAGCACGTACCAATTTAGGATTGTGCATACATACATGAATTAAGGTCCTACACATATTAAACTGATCAATCTTTTTAATTACCTTAACCAAAGCCCAAATGCTGAAGTGTGAACGGTATTCTTCCCTGGTCATGCCACCATTCCCTACTTCAAGCATGTCTGGATCTGATGATCATGCACCCACAGTTCAGATTAGGACACCAATTATATAGCGTCGTTAACAAGTTCAGATTATGTAATATATGTGACCACTGATGGATACTACTGTCAACTACTACATATAATCTAGATAAATAATAAAGCTTACCGTTCCATCCGCCGGGGCCAGCATACGACGCCCATTGATCGTTCTGGTCGGCAATGGCTGTCATGCTATGTGATTATCGCATGAAAAGGAGCATTTCATACTCTCCAGAGATTAGTGGTGCGATTAGAGATAAGGTAATAAGTCAAGTTAAACTAATGGCATGCAAGATTAATGGTTTTACCTTTCCCAAGTGTCTTTTATGTCACCGGTTGTCCTCCAACTATTGCCGACACTAGGAGCCCATGTTGCTGGCTCCTCCTGTCCCCTGTCATTTGGTATCGACTGATCACTTGCTAGCCGATTCTTTTGAGTCGGATATAGAAATAGTTCACCTTGGTACCAACTTCATTATTAACTTTTAATTTGCTCAAGTGAAGCTAAACTGTATAGTTGGAGATTAACCGTGATGATTATAAGTCAAAAGAAGGTGCAGAGAAACACGGAGGCCTTACCATTCGCACAGGGAAAAAGAATGGGGCGCCCTGACTTGAGGAGAGCGTCTCTCATCTTAGGATACCTGGATATATATATCAGTCTATTAAGTCATGTTCAATACTACAATCGAGAAACAATATTGGATTACCTTTTTTTGGGCTTATGTTGCCATTATTGCAGTTATCATATTTCAGGTAATCAACACCCTGGACAGAATTAAAGCACAGTAAATATTTCAGTTGTAGAAGAGTTTCTTGACCCTTGACGCGTTGTTGTCTCAACATAACGAAGATACACTGTAAATCACAGCATGTCGCTTCAAGCGGAAAAAATGTACCCATGAAGCAAAAATTTTGGCATCTTGCTCTTCATAGCCCAATGAGCCAGGCATGGTCTTGCTGCAAGTCTGGTTCCTGACGTGAAATTTAATATTTTGAAGAGACAGATGAGTAAAAATGGCAAAGCAATTCACTCCGAGTAATAATAGAGAAGTATGGTAGATGGTTATTTATAAGTACCCTGCATCTGAGTAAATCCCAAGCTTGAGTCCTTTGCTGTGAACATATCGTGCAAGTGCATTGATCCCAGACGGAAATGTCGATGCCTTCGCCACCAAATTCCCCTGTCAACATAAGAGCATACGCCAATTTAATTTAAGATCATTTCAGAAACAAATATAAATCGAGGTACTGCGATAGAACTAGTGTGTATGTGTGTGAATTAGAAAACCTGTGAGTCCCTTCTGAGCTCGCCCCAGCAATCGTCTAGCAAAGCATCATAGTTGGCGACAACAGGAGTATAAGTTCAACAAGATAACACAAACACAGAAAATATACGGGTTTTTTGTTATATTGTCTGCATTCTTGAAAAACCCATATTTAATCGCAATATCTTACCAAGGTTAATATACTTGTACCCAGCGGCAGACAGACCAGAGAAGACCATTGCGTCGGCTGCAGGCAAAAGAAAACAGAGTGGGCACCGACGCCCATGAGAGAACTGTTAGGCACATAAAGCAGATACGACCCCTAAGAACGTAAGACCCATAAAAAATGGAGACCCAACAATATTTAATTTGCAGCATTTGGTTAACAAACCGGTCTCCCTGATCATCTTCTCATCAATCTTGCAATGGAAATGGTTCCAGCTATTCCAGCTGAATGACAACAGCAGACACAAATTAGCAGTAGACACACACACACACATATACATATATATTACACTATACCACGTAATTAAAATAGACGGGAGATCATGAATAGAAAGTAAAAAATGTGAAAGTAACGGTGGAGTAGGCAAATATTGCTTGCGATAAATGAGAGTAGACATAGAACGTGTATGTTGCGGAAAGTTCTCACCCCATTTGTGGAGTGAGAGCCAGACCATTGTCCAAGAGGCTTCGTCTGCCGCCGCGAGTAGTAGGCAGACGAGAGGCTGGAACTGCAAAAGCGGGAGTGGATGACAAGGAGATAAGCAGAAGAAGAAGAAGAAGAAGGAGGAGGGAGGCCATGGATGTTAGATAATGGGAAGAGTGATACTGGCTAGTCGGTGAGGATTGTTGTTATATCATCTAAACGTTGGCTACATAATAAACAATAGAGAGAGGATGCAGGTAGCAGGTAAGGACGAAAGCGAAAGCATAAAAATGACGGGGCGTCGGTGCCCGCTAAGGATTTGGTTTGGCCTTTTGCCTGCACTTGACTCATATAATGGAGTTTGGAGAGCTTTGAAATGTGTGGGATTGGCTCTCGTGTGTAACGAGCAACAACGTTCACACTAAATATCAGACACAAACACAACAATATGATTTGTTGAATTATTTTAATGTTTCAAGCCATGATAATTGAACTGAATTGGCTACGTTATATATATACATATATATGACCTGCTTCTTATATAAAGCTAATAACAGCTAGCTAGCGTCTGTTTTTTTGGTTAAGCTAAGGTTAATTAATATGACAACCGGAGGTGAGTCACTCGTGAGACGATTGAACTGTCATCTATATCAAACAAACATTATATATGCTATCATAATTAATAATTCAAAGAAGAATGAGTGATATAGTAGATGGTTTTGTGGTGACTGGGGAGCCTACCTACTTAACTTCTAGATAGGTGCATCATATTTAATGAATGACTAAAAATTTCTTAACAAAAAATTAACCAAGTAGTTTATAACATAAATGAGGCAAAATTTTACAAAATCAGTACAGAGATTGGTCAGAGGCGTAGCAAATTAGTTCTTCGAAATAAAAAAATATTTTGGCCAAGTTATCTTCAAATTGAATCCAACTTAAATAATAAGAGGGCTAATGGCGCAAGAGCTGGAGTGAAACGTCGAATATAATCGGCATGACCACGTCCGGATTGCGGAAATGGTTCGACTAAGAAGCCAGACGGACACCACCCCCATCCTCGTCTCCTATTCGGCCGCCTAGCCCCCACTTCTCCTCGCCGCCGCCGCCGCCGCCGCCGCCGTTGCCGGATCGGATCCAGAGTTCGGGGTCGTATCCACTGGAGTGTCCCGTTTAGCCTCTTCCGATGATGTTGGCGTGGCGCCGCCGTGCTTGCGTCCCCCTGCTCCGTTCTCTGAGCCACGGTCTCCCTTTCGATGGCGGAGCGGTCATCCACTCCCCTTCCACTTGCTCAAAGACATCAGCCATCGTGGGTAAGTATTGATTGGACTTTGATGGCGTCAATACCTGTTTCGTGTGATCCAATGTTTCCTGCTTTGGTTAGTATTGATTGGAGTTATCACCAGGATTGGAAGTAGCGTCAACATTAATGGCTTGTCTTCTCTTCGGTTTTAGTATTTGTTTGTGCCTTTTGGATTGGAGGGAGGCATGTCCTGCTTGAAAGCTTACATTTTTGTTCCAAGTTTATGTCTTTGTGAGTCGATATACTACGGAATGCGGTATTTTTCTTTAAATAGAATTTCTGTTAGCTGGCTTCTCATTTCCGCATATGATGTCACTTATTGTTCTGCTGCCTCAAACGAAGTGTTATGATTGATGTTTGTGTACTTCGATTACTAAAGAATTGTTCGGATCTATGCTTTGTAAATTAGATTGTTGCTTTTAGTTACTACTAGATGATGCTTACTGTTGTGTGTGCTACTGTCTCCTCATTCTCTTTACGTCCACACCATCAATTAATTGATCATAAGAAAGTAACCAGCAATTTGTTTATGCCTTTGTTTTTTTTTTTTTTAGGCCGATTAGTTGACCAGCAGAATGTATTAGCTATCCATCGGTTCACCCAGGAAATGGTAATATCTCCCTCCTTCGTATGGGTTGAGATCTTTCTTTTTATTTTTGGATGATCATTTTTAAGGACTGTAAAAAAATCGCTTATTGTGCATTATCTACTTGCTTAGGAATTACATCTCTAAGTTTCTGTCATTTTTTTTTCCATACTGCAGGGGATTTCCACTTCAAGATTTTTACTTTTAGAATCATCTGAAACCAGTTCAACACCCGTTACTTCTCCATTAGTTCCTGTTCTGGATTCAGAGACAAGAGGGACAAAGGACCAAAAGTTAGTTACCAAGCCTTCAAAAGTGCAAGCTGTTCGAAAGGGTATTAAAATGGTTTGTTCTCTCTGCCTAATGCTTTTGAAAATTCTGTTTCTTGACTTACTACTATTTACTGAGCCTAGGGCATAATGTGAAAATGAACATTTCTTCTCTCTAGATTGCGTCCCGGGGTTCTTTGCATGAAATGGTATTTGTTAATGATGAGAATTAGGGAATGCTTGGACATGACATTTCATTACTGCTCCATGAACTAAACTAATTATGAAATCCTGGATATTGAACCAGAGTCCTAAAAAGCTCAATTTGGTGGCTGAGTTGGTTCGTGGAATGAGGGTTGAAGATGCACTCTTACAGCTCCAAGTAACAATAAAAAGAGCAGCTAAAACTGTATTTCAGGTTGTTTTTTTTTAAGCTTTCTGATGCCAGCACTTGGACAAATTCGGTTTCTTTTGTTTTATTTGTGGAATTTGCTAGAAATGTAGGTTGTTGTCATGGTTAATTCTTGTAAGGATGTGACTACCATAAAGTTCTTTTTATAACCCACTTATTTCATCTTGAATGTTACATTTGAAATTTTTATTATTTGTCTTTGGCTAAACGTATAATCAATCTCACTTAGTGCCTGATTTGTGTTCATCATACGCATTCTGTCTAATTTGAAGGGTAGTTTTATCTGTGATAATGGTAACGCATGCTAGACTTTATGATAGTTACTTTAATAAGATGGGGAGCAGAGATGTAAAATATAGATGTGTGAAGTAAAGAATTTGAAGCTTACTGCAGGTTATAAATTCAGCCCGGGCCAATGCAACCCACAACCATGGATTGGATGGTGATCGACTTCTTGTTGGTAAGCAAAAAAGAGTCATTTCGCTTATGTTGTACACTAATGTTGATGCATGCTGGAATTTTATCCTTTTCTGACATACGAAACTCTTATAAATGTGCTTTTTTTCGCCGAGAACTTTCTTTTTTTCCCATCTCTCTTTTTCATTCGATCAACACCTAAACCAAATGAGCTACCACATTGATTGTCTCACTGTGTATCTTTCTTTCAACGAAGATTCGGAGGTACTAATTCTTTGCGTTCCAATGGCAGCCGAAGCATTTGTAGGTAAAGGATTTTTTAAGAAGAGAGTTTCATATCATGCCAAAGGAAGGAGTGGGATCAGAGTGAGGCCGGAGTGTCGACTAACTGTTGTTGTGAGAGAGTTAACAGCTGAAGAGGAAGCAGAAGTTGCCAGACTGAGGGTTGCCAAGTTTCGGAAGCTTACTAAGAGGGAAAAAAGACTAGTACCACATAAGCTGATTGAGACGAACCCACACTGGGGCCGTAAGCGGGAACCACGGCTTGGGGATCAAGAGGCCTTGTCATAATGTTGCCTTATATTTTCCCAACACGTTCTGAAGCGAAGTTCTTCTGTATCCGGACGGTTCTAACTTAGACATTGTACTGTGATTGTTGTAATACATGAGAATGCTTAGCTTTAAGCTCCCTGTTCCAACCTTTAAGTATGAGCTAAGTTGGTTGTTATCCATGATTATGTGAACGAAAATTGATTTAGTATTTCATCTTTACTAAATGTTTTTGTCTGTGCGATTGTCCAATCTTACAGCATTCGATCCCGTCATCTCCTGGCGGCCGACGAAAATGGGCATATTTGACACCATTCCCATGCATGCTCGCCCAACTCATCTCCACTCATCTCTTCGACCCCCATTCCCCCGAGTAGTAGTACGTAATTGCATGAACATCTCGTTTTTTCTGCTACTCATTTGAGGTCTCTGTTCCACCGGGAAGCCAGTAAATTGCGATGTACGTGCGTATGTATTCCATTTGTTCTAATTCATACATGATACATATATGCTTATACTGACATCGACAGAGATGAACAGGGGATTTCTTACCATCATCCTCTTGGTGGCCGAAGAGGATGCATAGTCCTTGAGGTAGAGCTAAGCAATTATGCGTCATTAAGAAAGGTAACATGTGATGTATGGTATTGTTTGACAAATAAATACTAATAGAAGTTTAAATTACTAAAATACAAACGGGAAAAATGACGTATTACTACGTCATTGTCTTTGTCTGAAAATAGAGAATTTGTGGTGTTGTAAGCAAAATTTTTCGGAATTGAGGGAATTAATTCATAAACATGCTCGGATATATAGTCTTTGTATGTTGCAACGAGGAACAAGAAAGAAATAAGAATCATCTTTTTACTTAGAAAAATAACGTGTACTATTTACCATTGAAGACTAATTTGGATGCTGGAAACGAGGATAAGTTGCATCGCGGAATGATAACTACCATTTTTTAAGATGGTTTTTAAATGTTCGTAATTAGTAAAGCATGACCAACATGTTGAGCGGATGATCGAACTTTTTGCTGTGGACATTTGTTAAATACCAGTTTCAATAGCCATAATTGACAGAGAGATTTAGCCAAGATTTTGGAGAGATCCTTCCTCTCTGTTCATTTATATCTATCTCTGAGTTTCTTTTGGAAACAAATGACCCACCTCCCTGTATAAAATATTCTAAATGTTGGAGTCTGCTCTGTAATTATCTTTTGACTCTGGATTGAGTGAACTGAATATTGGAGTCTCGTCATAAAGTATCAATACCCTTTTTATTTGTGCTGATTACAATTCTGGCATCAATGATTTTGCATGTTTCCGACGAGAGCATGAAGGGTAACTAAGTTGGATGTGGCGCGTGTACGGTGATGGTACCCATCTATGATTACAATACCAAGAAAATTGTGGGAGTGTTTTTATTTATAAGTTTGTAAGGGGTCTTGCTCCATAACTAATATTTCCTGGCATTCAGAATTCCGATTGATGTGAACTGTGAAGGCATTATGCCATTAATTCATGTTTGGCTCCCCTGTATTCTGTAGAAGGAATGCATATAATAACAGTAGAGGGCATCACGAACCGTCGTAAAGGACTGCACCCAGTTCAGGTAGCAAGAAAATTTATGGCCTTATTTAAGTCAGAATTCAGCTCAGAATAGAAAATGATGGGTTTTATAGCGCAACCTCCATTCAGATCATGTCAAGTGTTGTTTGTTAGAATGTGCATTGGATGTCACATGATCATGGAGTTGCATTTGTCGGATTGGCTATGTAGATTTTATTGATATTTAATTCTCTTTATTACATTGATTTTTCAAGAAGGCTTGTGGTTCACCTTTTGATGAACATAGAAATCCCCAGCCGAGGCTCATGGATCACAGTGTGGGTTTTGTACTCCTGGCTTTGTGATGTCTATGCATTCCCTACTGAGGTCTGGTACAACTCCCCCATCCGAAGAACATATCGAAGAGAGCCTTTCAGGAAATTTGTGCCGCTGCACTGGATACACACCAATCATTGATGCATTTCGTGTGTTTGCATTTATCTGTTCGTCTACTGGAGAGCCATGTTCCTGCCGGGGGAAAATGTTAGCTCTGATGTAGAGACCGCCTCTGTCGCCATGTTTCTTCCGACAATACTGGTGTCTGTTCTGAAACTGATAAAGAACTAATCTTTCCTCCTGAACTTTTAACGAGGAAGATCTTACCACTCAGTTTGAGAAGGTTTGCTGGACTGAGATGGTTCCGGCCAACTATGCTCCAACAGGTGTTGGATCTGAAGTCTAGGTATCCAAATGCTAAGCTAGTTGTGGGGAATACTGACGTAGGCATTGATATGAAGTTTAAGAATCTGCAGTACAAAGTTCGAATTGCTGTTAGCCTAGTTCCTGAACTGAATATTTTGAGTGTGAAGGAAGAAGGGCTTGAGATTGGCGCCGCAGTGAGACTGACAGTGCTTCAGGAAACTCTGAGAAACGTCGTCATGGAACATGATATACACCGGACCTCAGCCTGTAAGGTAATCATCGTTGAACAATTAAAATGGTTTGCAGGGAAGCAGATCAGAAATGCGTCCTCAATCGGTGGGAACATCTGTAATGCAAGTCCTATTTCAGATTTAAATCCACTCTGGATTGCTGCTGGAGCTATGTTTCAAGTTATTGACGGCAAGGGGAATGCCAGAGCTATAATGTCAAAAGATTTTTTCCTAAGTTACAGGAAAGTTGACCTTGTAGTGAATGAAATTTTACTTTCACTTTTCCTGCCATGGACTCGCCCTTTTGAATCTGTGAAAGATTTCAAACAGGCCCATAGGCGAGATGATGACATTGCAATTGTAAACGCAGGAATGCGTGTTTTTTGGAACAAGAAAATGGTGCATGGGTAGTTTCTGATGTTTCTCTGTTTTATGGTGGGGTTGCTCCTGTTTCTTTCTCAGCATCAGAAACTGGGGATTTCATAAAGGGAAACTTTGGGACCAGAAATTGCTGTCGTGTGTTCTTAGATCATTGACAAAAGACATTTCTCTTTCAGAGGATGCACCTGGTGGAATGGTAGAATTTCGTCAATCACTGTCTTTAAGCTGCTTTTTTAAGTTTTTTGTTTGGGTTACCTGTCAGATGGAAAGGAAACATGCTCGTATGGACCTTCTGCCGTCCCATCTTTCAGCAGTTAAGCCGTTCAGTAGGCACTCCCTCTTGTGCATATCAAGATTATGAATTGGTGAAGCACTGCACAGCAGTGGGGTCCCCGAAATCCATCTTTCATCAACACTTCAGGTAGAATTTTTTATTTGATGAATCTTGACAACGAAAGTATAGAAGTTTAATTCAGTATTATTCACTGCCATTATTAGTTGTAGCCATTTACTAGGGGCTAATATTAATAATTACAGAGAAGAGTTGCAGAGGACTTAATATTGGAGGGCTAGGACTGAATTATTGGAGCTGTTTTGTCAACTTGGCTTTTAAATTATATTTGAAAAAAAAACTTGGCTTTGGTAATATATTGGTTTTTTGAGAGATTTTATCCTTAATTAAAATGCGGTTAGAATGACCCTTGGGTTTTAGAAAAAATTGAAACATATCTAATAATCATTGGAAAAGAAGATCTTCTTTTTATCCTTGTTAGAGTTGACTGACGTGAAGCTTTTCATCATGTGATCATCTATTATTGGCATTTTCTTTAGGTAGATGACGTTCCCGTTCCTCTGTATACTTTACATACTGCTTTGGTATTGAGTAAGAAGGCTCATGCTCGTATCATCTCCGTAGATGATGCGGCAGCTAGGTCATGCCCTGGTTTTGAAGGTTTATTTCTGTCCAAAGATGTGCCAGGAGGAAATGATATTGGTGCTATCATTCATCATGAGGAACTTTTTGCATCAGATTTTATTACTTGTGTTGGACAGGTATGGTGCCTTACATGTCACACAAGTCTACATGTTACCTTTCTGTTTAAAGGAACCTTGTTTTGTTGAGCCCCTATTTGTAGTTCCTATAAAAAGTTCCAAAATTGTTAACTCGGGTAATAGGTGTTGCACTTGCTGATACACATGAAAATGCGAAGGTGGCTCCTAGAAAAATAAACAATTGTATGATGAGCTTCCTGCAATTCTATCCATAAAGGATGCCATCAAATCAAACAGTTACTTTCCTAACTCCGAGAGGTGTATTAAAAAAGGTGATGTTGTCGACTCCTTCCACTCTGGTGAGTGTGTCAATATGATTGAAGGGGAAGTTCAAATGGGAGGCCAAGAACATTTTTACCTGAAGCCTAACAGCAGTCTGACTTGGACGATGGATGGTGGCAATGAAGTTCACATGATTTCTTCTACCCAAGTAAGTTAATATGCTTTCCCTGTTTTCCCGAAGGAATATAAGTCTATGCTGTATCCAAATCTGAAGGAGTTATCAATTTTCATCTGTGTTTCATTTTCCCATTTTCACATTTTCCTTGATCCATTCTGCTATACTTGCCTTTTTTTCATGTCTTCCTACTTGGCATCACTTTCTGCACTTAAATTAATGCAAATGTACTGCAATATGCCCATGATAGTGTGAGATGGATCTTAAACTGAAAGAAATAGTTAGTGGTTTTGTATTTTACAATCAACAATCATCTTATGGTGCCTATCCAATTATTTAAGCTTATCATTTTCCCTTGACTTGTCTTCTAGTAATAATAACAGGAAGAGTGCAAGTTTAGATGGTTTATTATCAAAAGAGAACTGTTTAATGTTTTCACTTTAACATTACCCCTCATATGCCGGCAAATTTTTAACGGATTAGCATGTGGACAATCATATGGCAAACATCCGTTAGGCACAACACGAAGCCAATTAATATTCCTCCCAGCATATACTTCCGGTGGTATTTGAACCCGTGAAAGCTCAACCTGTGGGGGGCAATGAACCATTTAGTGTTTACTTTAGCAAAGAGTATGCAGCGCAAATATTTGTCACTTTATCTCTATACGGTTGTATCTTGGATTAGACATTAAAATATCAAACAGTGAAAGCAAATCCCCACAGCCCTGCCGGGAAGGTGCCGAAGATGATAATGATTGTTTGTTCATTCTTTTCATTTTTTAGGCCCTCAAAAGCACCAAAAATATGTTGCTCATGTCAAAAGTTGTCTGCAAGACCAAAAGGATTGGTGGTGGATTTGGTGGAAAGGAGACACGCTCTGCATTCATAGCTGCTGTTGCTGCTGTGCCGTCATCTCTCTCGGGGAGGAAACGTGTGAAGATTACCTTAGATAGGGATGTCGATATGATGATAACTGGTCAAAGGGCATAGTTGTTTGGGCAAACATAAGGTATTTGATACGCGGAAATAAATTCTATGCACAAATTTAGGGAATTCAATTATCCCTTATTTACCTTTTGTTTTACATGCCATATTTGCTTATTGCTTCCCGATTTCAGTTTCTGGTTTTCGTTAAGTTGTGCTTGTTATAACTAGCGTTGTTGACCTTCTAAATGTATAAAATTTCCACATCACCCCTGCTTATAAAAAACGGTGACGTTTATAATAGTCTGTAATTTTAATAGTGTGGCTACTTCAATCTAATTTTCTTGATTGTCTTGGACTATTCTAAATGATATTTGATTTTTTTCTAGCTTTTGGATTGTTTTTCGTTAGTATTGCACGTTTTAGGGATTTACTATGGTTTTCATAATTTTAGGTTTTGTCTGTATTTATTTCAATCAATATTAGTACCAAGGTTTGCCGTCTCGCGATTTGTCGGCAAGACATGTCGGTCTCAGCGGGATGGTTTGTAAATTTTTTATAAAAAAAAAACATTTAAGATTTTACAAAATATACTCACATAACATATAAATAAAACTCTTAAAAATAGAAATTCACTATATTTTATATAACCTTATACTAATAAAAAAATAACTAATAAAAATTTTAACAAATACTTCATACTTAACAAAAATAAAAATCAATATATATATATATATATATATATATATATATATATATATATATATATATGAGGGGCAGGCTGGTGTGTTGCACACAGCCAAGATGCTCCCCCTTTCTTCCTCGTCTAGTTGCCATGCCCCACTTCCCCTTGGCCTCACCCCTATCGCGCCTGCTCGTGCTCCTCTTCCCCCTGCACCCTTGTCGCGCACCCCCACCTCTATGTCGTGCCACCTTGGGTCACCCAGGGAAGAGTTGGAAAGGGAGGGGAATAAGCTAGGGATGATCGCTGGAGGTCGTTGCTGTGGTTGGTGGCCGGCGGCGACGTGTGTAAGGTGGGCGGTAGTAGGTGACCGGGGAAGGAAAACGGTATGGAGAGGGGGAAGGAAGGGAGGCGGTGGCGAGGTGACAACAACACTTGCCGGCAGTGTCACTGGCTGGCAACGAGTAGCCGGTAGCGAGGTTGCCACTGGTCGGATGACATGGCAAAAAAAGGGTGGGAAGGAAATGGGCAGGGGTAGTTTTGTAATAGAAATTTTACTTGCCCCTGACTTGAGTCAATATTATAAAATATATCCCCAAAATATAAAAATACAGTAAAATACCATAAATTAAAATAACCGATTTATAATGGATTATTTTATTTTATGGTATTTTACTTTATTTTTTCATATTTTTAGATGTATTTCTTAATATTAACTCGAGTTATGAAAGAAATTGACAGGGGTAATTTCATAATAAAAACTTGATTCGCTTTCGACTTTGGTCAATATTATGAAATATATCCCGAAAAATATTTAAAAAATACAGTAAAATATTATAAAATAAAATAATCGAGTTCTAAGTCAGAATTAAATGTTCTAAACTTAATAACTCATCCAAAAGTAATAAATAACATGTCCTAACACCGTAAATAAGCTTAAACGATGCGTTATTTATTAGTTTTGGGTGGGTTATTCGGTTTAGAGTATGTTATTCGAGTTAGAACTCGATTATTTTATTTCATGGTATTTTACTGTATTTGTTTATATTTTTTAAAATACATTTCGTAATATTGACTCGAGTCGGTTTACTGAATTTCATGTTCTAAATAGCTTCTTGTTCCTAGCATAATCAGTCTTCAGCAATTTTTTATGGCACCTACTGGTGAAAA
>JAURVB010008151.1:0-24462 GCA_033002965.1 Piper betle | reverse complement strand
TTAGCACTTGAGTGAATTCCTTTTAAAAATTTAGTTATTAATTGTATTTTGCAGCTTGCACTTACGTGTCCGAGATATTTCTTCAGTAATAACTTATATAATGTTGTCAACACAATTAACTGTCATTAGTCGTTGTTCAACCCATGGACTTGATGATAATCAACTGATCACACCCATAGAGGGATTCTGTGGTCATTCAGATTTAGAGTGGTCATTCAGATTTAGAAGGGCTAGATCTTTCTCAGCTCTGGAAATGATGCAAGGTTTATTTAGCAAGATCTCAAAAGGATAGCGACCTGTGGTCTCAAAGTATAGAATCCTAACAGGCCTTGTATATGTGTGATGGAAAGTGAATGGTGTGCAGAAAGGGTAGAAGTGACAAGCAAAAAAATGAAAGAGAAGAGAAAGAAAAAGCGTCTTTTCTGGATTTTGCACTCCCATTTGCCGCCTTGCTGCAAGTCTATCTTTCAGGTTACCTTTCTGCACATGCTGACAACATCTGTGAAGGTAACCTGAAAGATAGACTTGTGGGGGCAGCGCTGCGGCAAATGGGGTGCAAAATCTGTAAAGATTTCCGTTTTCTTCTTTCTCTTTCATTTTTATTTGTCACTTCTGTTCTTTCTTTAATAATTAATTTCACTTTCCATCACAAATATACAAGGCCTGTTAGATTCTATACTTTAAGACCATAGGTTACTATCCTTTTTGAGATCTTGCTAAATGTCCTTTGCATCATTTCCAGAGTTGAGAAGATCTATTCTTCTAAATCTGAATGACCAATTTAAATCCTGAATGGACCAATAGAATCCTCTATGGGTGTGATCAGTTGGATTATCATCAAGTTCATGGGTTGGAATACTAATGACAGCAGTAATTGTGTTGACAACATTATATAAGTTATTACTGAAGAAATATCTGACACATGTAGTTAAAATACAATTAATAACTAAATTTTAAAAGGGTTCACTGCAGCTAGACCACATAATCCAGTTCAATGTAAATGAAAGAAAAGATGCTGCAGTAGTAAATTGGTATTAAACTTTCACATGTCAAACGCTATCATGGATGCAGATTTGCAATGTGCAGTTTAAAATCCATAAATCTAAGATCTCTAGTTTTTAGAGCCATCAAGCCAGAGCTTTCATACTACAAACATTGCATGGAAATATGGGACTTCCCCAACTTGCATATTTTTACACAGCCCTCAGAGATTGAAGATTCCAAATGACACAACTCATGAATGATGAAAATTGGGATACCCAGCATGAACTTAAGAGGAAGTAGGTAATGAAGTTCAAGTTGAGATCTGAGGTGGCGAACTTCTACATGAGATAAACACTTGGACCCTTCATTAAGCTAATTATAAACATCTAACAAAATTCTCTCTAGCAGTCACTGAGAGGTTGAAAACTAGCTGCAAAGCAAACTATGCAGGTAAAACACAAGACTTGTAATACCAAAAATAATTAAGTGGGTGGCAGCTGCAGAGGAAAAATCACACAACTGAAAAGAAAAGGAGAGCCCTGCGTTGCATGGCTGGGCATGAGTAATTCAACATTCTCACAGCTCAAGCAAGAGAAAGATAGATAATCATCTTATCAGTTAAAAGCAAAGCAGATCCAACATGCAGAAAAATCCAGTAGCAGTAAGAATATGCCTGCAAGCTATCAGGACCTAGTGTCGGAGAATGCAACCAATCACTTGAAGCTTATCAGACACCACCAAAGTCCATTCAATGACCACATTACTCCATGTAAAGCAGATTAAAATTGACACTCATCATGCTTCAGTAAACGGCAGACGATCATGACAAAGACAATTAAGTGCAATATTTGTGAACATACGTGGTACTCCAGCGAACATCACCAAACAATGCACCATTTTAGATCTCAGGGTGTTCGATTCAGTATAACAAAGATAACACAAAAGGAATTAGATGCTGCCAATCTGCTACACAAATCACTGAATATGAATCTATAAGAAAAGAAAACATGAGAAATTGGTACAACAAGTCAACAAAGCATTAACCTATTCCACCTTCCTATCCAGATTACTACTTTAACAAAAAGCATAGAGCTTCCAATGAATCGAACCTGAGTACACCTGCAAAAAGAGTTCGCAGTGCAGTGTTTATATTAAGAACTGAACGCCCTCAACCTCAAACCATAACAGGATATAGACCTCGTTCACCGCGCCCGCTCGCCAAAATCAGGCGGCGGATCTGCCACATACTTGGTGATCGGGAGTGACCTCGAGCCGCGGCTGCACCTCCCCGGGCCGCCGTTCGTCAATGCCGTACACCACAAGTTCCCTGCGCGCGCCGGCCTTTGGCGGCTTGCTCGCGGGCTACCGCGGCGAGGCGGTCCCCGCCCGCGGCCGGGCAGGCAGGGCCGGCGGCGCTGACGGCGACGGCGAGATCGAAGTGGGCAGCATACAGGCGCGCTCGGCGCCGGCGGCGGACGGTGTGTACCCGCCAGCGGCGGGGATACCACCTGCTCGAGATTGGGGACGACGTGCCAAGGAGCGCCATGAGGCGGGCGCCGGGGCCTCGCCGCCGCCAGAATCGGGCCGACGGACGGCGGGGCTGGGGCGGCGCCGTATTGGACAGATGCCGGTGCTGGTGGGAAGCGGGGGCAGTGGGGAGGGGTAGGAGAAGCGAGGCGGGAAGGCCGCGCGCGCTAGTGCGCTAAGGTTAGGATTAGGGGCTAGGGTTTAGGTTAGGTTTAGGGTTAGGATAGGCTGGAGTCGGCCGGAAGAGGGAACTGACGCTCTAGCCGCGTCGGGCTGGTTGCGTTCCCGGCCGACGCCATTGGCGGTGGCGCCGGAGAAACATGCCGAGGTCGTACGCCAGCGAGGCTGGGGAGTCCGAGATCCGAGCCGCCTGGAGACGGGGAAGAGAGATGCGCGAGGCGGACATCAGTCGAGGCGGTGGCGGAGATAGAAGGGGAAAGAGGTGCAGGGCGAGAGAGAGACTGGGAAGAGCAGAGAGCCGCCGCCCTGGGAGAGAAGGTGCAGATGAGAAGATTAAGAGGAGGCGAGCATCGCGCACCACCATGCGCTATCGGGCTAGTCGTTCCTTGGCTCCAGTTCTTGCTTGGACTTGGAGTTTCACACATTTCATTTGACTTGGAGGACACATTTAAGCGTTTAATGGTTGTTCTTTGCCATTTTTCCCGAGCATTTAGCTCATGTTAATCTTGCCAATATTAAGAATTGATTCACGCATCGCCCAGACTTCCGTTTATAAGGATCATATCAGATTTAATTTAACATATGTAAATTTTAATACAGATACCCAATTTCTAAAGCTTATATATTAATATATAGAATTCTGATCCAAACCATGGTCAAGTTAATTTTTTTATCGGTTGATTTGGTTCTCTGTCAGGAAGTGCATCTAGATTTGGCTATGGACTGTCAAATTTGTTCTGAGGCATCTAGTTGTTAGAACCAAAATTGGTAGTCTGGGCATTAGCTACGGTAGGACATCGGTGGTCTGTTAAAGGATGGCACTAATAATTGATTTAATTTTAGTTTGACCTGTCTATATAATTAAATGTCTAAGAAGCTAGAATATTTGGCATTTAAATCACTTAACCGATTGAGTAAATCGGTAAGCTTGGAGTTGTCCCTAAAAACAATTAACTCCAAATTAAAATCTACCAAGTATTATTAGATGTAAACTTAATTTGGGGTTATCATAACTACTTGCGTTTGAAATTCTATCTTTAGATTCTACCTTTGGCCCATGATTTAATGGTTTAGCTCACATCAACATAAAGATATTACTTGGCTATAATCAATAATAATAATATAATTAACTTAAAAAGTTAAAACCCTGTCGTGGAAAGTAATTCAATGCAATGAAGTTGATAATCTCTAATTTATTAATAAAAGTGGTATTCAATATAGCTCAAGCGATTTGATTGATGAAAATATAATAAAATAAATAAAATAATTAAATTATTATAATATATTCCTATTCACTTACCATTTTTAAAGATTAAAAGGATTTGACAGAATAAAATATAATAAATATAAAATAAAATCAAACTATTATTCGGATCTTCTTATTTAATTAATATTTATCTTTAAAGTTAGAATTAATTTCAAAATTTATCTCATATATTATTATATTATTATACTATTATGTTATTATTATTATATAATCTTAAAATTAATTTATAGGCTAGGAATTAAAATATTATATCATAAAAAAGCGGAGGCTCTTTCATCCATCAAGAATTTTTCCAACTACGTTCTTTGTCTAACAGAATAATAAACTCTTCGCGTTTCAACTCTATCATGGGGGAGTTTGTTTGTTATATCTGAAGATGCCGACCTATGCGGCGTCTTTGCCGCTACATCTAGTTTTCAGTAGCGCAATGTAGCCCTGTTTTTGGGCAAGAGATTGGAAGAAGACGGGTGGTTGGGAAAAGATGTGCTGCTGGTGAGGGTGTTGTGTCTGCCTCCTTCTTGTAGGTTGCCGTCGCTGTCTTGTTTCCGGCTACTGATGGATCAGGATTAAGGGACAATTTCCATGATTGTACTGCTGTATGATGGTGCTGGCTGTGTCTACTGTCCTTTTTCATTTGCGCCTGTGTTTCTACGGCTATTAGTTGTTCTTTTTCTTTCCCTCTAAATTTACTGTCTACAAGAATAGGTGGGCGTCGGTATATTATAAGCCATTTTCTGATTTGATCGATAAGAGCGAATTTATATGATCAATGACGATTGAATTAAAGTCTCAATGATTGATTGCTTGTAATTGGTTGATTTTGAGTATTTTTGTCGTGCATTGTTCTTCCTCAATTTTTTCATAAACATGTGTTTTTTCTGTTTTGACAAAAAAGAAGTTAAGAAATTGGGTTCATGATAGGATTTGCTTTTGGCTAGCGAGTTTTGGGGAAAGGGGTTTTGGCCTTACAAATCTGAATCCAGATAAGAAATTGTTGCCAATGTGCAGAATCATATTAGATTGGCCTGATCTTCATTTTCTTTGTTCTATGGATGCTAGCACTTCATTTCCATCAAGCATGGCATTCTACTTGCCTTGAAACATGAAGATCAAAACAAGTTTATAACTAAAAACAACATTGTTTTCTACAGAAGTAGAAGTAGACGAGAGCCATTTACCACAATTTCACTTTTTACATAGCATTAAAACATGGCAGTTTTGAGATAGATATGTATACATGGGCTAGAATGTGGCAATCGATGAAATAATCGTATTTTTTTGATTATTTCATCGATTGTTCAGCATTCTAGCCCATGTATACATATCTGTCTCAAAACTGCCGCTTGGATGTACTGTAAAAGTTGAGACCGTGGTAGATGATACCAAGATTCTACTTCTACATACGCTGAGAAAACAATGTTGTTTTGAGTTATAAACTTGTTTTGATCTTCCTGTTTCAGAACATGGGAATGATGGAATGCCACCCTTGATGGAAATGAGGGGTCTTTGGCATCCATTAGAGCAAGAAAATGAAGGATATGAGATCAGGCCGAATCCTAATATGATTCTGCACACATTGGCAACCAATTTCTTATCAGTTCAGATTTGTAAGGCCAAAAACCCCACTTTCCTACATTTTCATAGCCAAAAGTAAATCCTATCATGGACCCAATTTCTTAGCTGCTTTTTGTCCAAAACGGAAAAAAAACACATGTTTATGAAAAATTGAGGAAGAACAATGCACGACAAAAAAAATACTCAAAGTCAACCAATTACAAGCAATCAATCGTGAACTTTAATTCAATCGTCATTGATCATATAAATTACATTTCGCGATCGATCCAAGAACAATCAAAAGAAAATGGCTTATAATATATACCGACGCCCACCAACAACATTGAGACGACAAAACAGAGGAAAGAAGAAAAAGAACAACTAATGGCCGTAGGGCGCCTGGGCGCCGATGAAGGGACGGTGGACGCAGCCGGCGCCGTCGGCAGCGACGCAGTCATGGAGGGTGTCCTTAATCCTGTGGAATCCGTCGGTGAAGACATGGAAACCGAACAAGACGGCGACGACGGCCACCACCAGGACGACGCAGAGGAGGCAGACGCAACACCTCACCGAGCAGCACATCTTTTTCCCCAACCACCCGTCTTCTCCAAACTCCAATCTCTTCACCAAAACGGGGAATTTGTGCGCTGAGGGCTAGATGTGCTCTTTGACGGGGCGCCGCGCTAGGTCGACGTCTTCTAATATAGCAAACAAACTCCCCCATGATAGGATTTAGAAACGCGGGGAAGTTTATTATTCTGTTGGAACAAGAACGTGGTTGGGAAAAATTCTTGATGGGTGAAAAACCTCCACTGCCTGATATAATATTTTAATTCTAATTTTATAAATTATATTTTTTTAAGATTATATAATAATATAATAACATAATAGTATAATAATATAATAATATATGAGATAAATTTTAATTAATTCTAACTTTAAAGATAAATATTAATTAAATAAGAAGATCCACGATAATAGTTTGATTTTTATTTTATATTTATTATATTTTATTCTGTCAAATCTTTTACTTTTAATCTTTAAAGATAAATTTTAATTGAATAGGAATATATATTATAATAATTTAATTTATTTTATTTTATTTTTATTATATTTTCATCAATCAAATCTCTTAGGCTATATTGAATACCACTTTTATTAATAAATTGAGATTATCAACTTCATTGCATTGAATTACTTTTCCCACGTAGGTTTTAACTTTTTTAAGTTATTATATTATTATTATTGATTATAGCCAAGTAATATCTTTATGTTGATGTGAGCTAAACCTTAAATCACGGGCCAAAGGTAAAATTTAAAAGATAGAATTTCAAACGCAAGTGAATTATGATAACCCCAAATTAAGTTTACATCTAATAATACTTATTAGATTTTTAATTTGGGTTAATTGTTTTAAGGGACAACTCAAGCTTATCCGTTTGCATAGGCACTATAGTCCGATTAGGTGAGTTTAAATGCCAAATATTTCTAGCTTCTTGGGCGATTTAATTATATAGACAGGTCAAATTTATTATTAAAAAAAATTAAATCAATTATTAGTGCCCAAAACTGGCTGGGCCACCGTGTCACTTACGCGTGCCCAATTTCTTAGCACTACCAATTTTGGTTCTAGCTGGCTAGATATGGCCTCAGGGCAAATTTGACAGTCCCTTAACCAAATCTAGATGCACTTCCTGACGAGGGCAAATCAACTTTTTTTAATTGGAATAAAATTAACTTGACCATGGTTTGGATCAGAGATTCTATATATTAATATATAAACTTTAGAAATTAGTCTAATTAAAATTTACATATGTTAAATTAAATCTGATATGATCCTTACTCGCTTGAGTTTGGGCGATGCGTGAATCAATTCTTAATATTGGCAAGATTAACATGAGCTAAATGCTCGGGAAAAATGGCAAAAAACAACCATTAAATTTTTAAATGTGTCCTCCAAGTCAAATGAAATGTGTGAAACTCCAAGTCAAGCAAAACTGGAGACAAGGAACGTGCCCGATGGCGTATGGTGAGTGGCGTGCCCCAAAAGCTTGCCTCTTACAATCTTCTCATCTACACCTTCTCTTCCCAAGGCGACAGCTCTCTCCTCTTCCCAATCTCTCTCTCACCCTCACACTCTTTCCCCTTCTATCTCCGCCACCGCCTAAACCCCGATCGCTCGCCGCCGGCGACTCTCCTTCCCATCTCCGGCGACCACTCGGATCTCCACTCCCCGACCTCGCCGGCGTACAACCACGCCAGTTTTCTCCGGCACCACCACCGCCAATGGCGTCGGCCGGGAACCACAACCAGCCCGACACCTTCGACGTCAATTCCCTCTTCCGACCCTTCCCCTTCCCCAACCCTAACCCTAACCCTAACCCTAACCCTAAACCTAGCCCTAATCCCAACCTTAGCGCTAGCGCTAGCCCCGGCGCAACCTTCCCACCTCCCTTCTCCTACCCCCCTCCCACTGCCCCCGCTTTCCACCAGCACCATTATCTCCAATACGGCGCCGCCCCTGCCCCCGCCGCCGTCCCCGGCCCGATTCTAGGCGGCGGCGGGAACCCCGGCGCCCGCCTCATGGCGCTCCTTGGCACGTCGTCCCCCAATCTCGAGCAGGTGGTATCCCCGCCGCTGGCGGAGTACGCCGTCCCGCCGCCGGCGCCGAGCGCGCCGATGCTGCCCACTTCGATCGCGCCGTCGCCGTCAGCGCCGCCGGCCCTGCCTGCCCGGCCGCAGGCGGGGCCGCCGCGGGTGCCCAGCAGCAAGCTGCCCAAGGGCCGGCACTTGCACGGGGACTTTGTGGTGTACGACATTGACGAACGGCAGCCCGGGGAGGTGCAGCCGCAGCTCGAGGTCACTCCGATCACCAAGTATGTGACGGATCCGCCGCCTGTTTTTGGCAGGCAGATTGCGGTGAACAGGTCCTATATTTGTTATGGTTTGAGGTTGGGGGCGATTCGAGTTCTTAATATAAACACTGCACTGCGGGCTCTTTTGCGAGGGCATACTCAGGTTCGTTCATTGGAAGCTCTATGCTTTTGTTAAAGTAGTAATCTGGATAGGAGGATTAGATAGGTTAATGCTTTTGTTAACTTGTTGTACCAATTTCTCATGTTTTCTTTCTTATGAAGTTCATATTCAGTGATTTGTGCTTGGAATTGACGACTTGGCTTAATTCCTTTTGTGTTATCTTTGTTATACTGAATCGAACACCCTAGTCTAAAATGGTGCATTGTTTGGTGTGTTCACTGGAGGTGCCACGATGTTCTAAATATTGCACTTAGTTGTCTTTGTCATGATCGTCACCGTTTACTGGCTTATGATGAGTGTCAATTTATCTGCTTTACATGGAGTAATGTGGTCATTGAATGGACTTTGGTGGTATCTGATAAGCTTTAAGTGTTGGTTGCATTCTCCGAACTGAAGTCCTGATAACTTGCAGGCATATTTTTACGCTACTGAGATTTTTCTGCATGTTCGATCTGCTGCTTTTTAACTGATAAGATGATTATCTATCTTTTCTTTGCTTGAGCTGTGGGGAATGTTTGAATTCTCATACCCATCCTGCGGCCAGAGCTCTCCTTTTCTTTCAATTGTGTATTTTTTCCTCTTTTAACTGCCACCCTTAATTATTTTTTATTATTACAAGTCTTGTATTTTACCTGCATAGTTTACTTTGCAATTGAGTTTTCAACCTCTCAGTGACTGCAAGGAAAATTTTGTTAGATGTTTATAGTAGCTTAATAAGGGTCAAAGGTGTTTATCTCATGTAAAGTTCGGCACCTCATATCTCAACTGAACTTCATTACCTGTTTTCCTCTTAAATTCATGCTGTATCCCAATTTTCATCATTCGTAAATTGTGTCATTTGAATCTTCAATCTCTAGGAGACTGTGTAGAAATATACAGAGTTGAAGTCCCATGTTCCATACAATGTTTGTAGTATGAAAACTCTGACTTGATTGTCTAAAGAATAGAGATCTTGAATTTATGGATTTTTAAACTGCACATTTTGCAAATCTGCATCAATAATAACGTTTAACATTGAAAGTTTAATATAAATTTTCCCAGCAGCATCTTTTCTTTCATTTTATTGAACTGGATTATGTGGTCTAGCACTTGAGTGAATTCCTTTTTAAAAATTTAGTTATTAATTGTATTTTGCAGCTTGCACTTACGTGTGTCCGAGATATTTCTTCAGTAATAACTTATATAATGTTGTCAACACAATTAACTGTCATTAGTCGTTGTTCAACCCATGGACTTGATGATAATCAACTGATCACACCCATAGAGGGATTCTGTGGTCATTCAGATTTAGAGTGGTCATTCAGATTTAGAAGGGCTAGATCTTTCTCAGCTCTGGAAATGATGCAAGTTTTATTTAGCAAGATCTCAAAAAAGGATAGTGACCTATGGTCTTAAAGTATAGAATCCTAACAGGCCTTGTATATGTGTGATGGAAAGTGAATGGTGTGCAGAAAGGGTAGAAGTGACAAGTAAAAAAATGAAAGAGAAGAGAAAGAAAGCGTCTTTCTGGATTTTGCACCCCCTTTGCCGCCTTGCTGCAAGTCTATCTTTCAGGTTACCTTCGCAGATGTTGTCAACATCTGTGGTCGTTTCATCTTCATTAAGGACCCTGACTAGTGCATGGAGAACATGCCCATGTTCTATGGCTGGTTTGCTACTCCCTTATATAAACATGTCAAGGGATGGTGGCAGTAGCCAGGTTCTACGAAGTGGGTCATTGCTGATGATTCATTCCCCGGGCCTCTAAGTATTTTTTTCATCTAGGCCGAAAAATCTCCTTAGTTGATCAGCTTTTATGGTTAAATAGTCCATGTAGGGAGCTCTGCTTTTCCAATGCAGAATTTCTTGATTATTTCTCTAGAATTAATGTGTTGATTGGATATGATCTCCCATGTAGTGAAAATATTGGCACATTTACGAAATTTATTCCTCATCATTTTACTGTATGTTTATATGCATATATCAGAGAGTGAGCGACATGACTTTCTTTGCTGAGGATCTTCACCTACTAGCAAGGTATCCTTTTTTTATATTGGTTCTATTTCTTTTACTGTTGTTGTTTTTAGAATTCCCTTAATTTACTTTACTTTTTAGTTCGAGCATCGAGGGGAGGATTTATGTATGGAAGATAAATGAAGAGCCTGATGAAGAGGATAAGCCACAGATAAATGGAAAAATCATTGTTTCTATACAAGTAGTAGGGTTCAAAGATGTTCATCCACGTGTCTGTTGGCACTCTCACAAACAAGTAATGAATTTTTCTGTCTCATGAAAGATTTATTTGTCATTTACCTTTGGTAAATTGACTTCTGGACTAACTGCAGGAAATATTATTTGTTGGAATCCGAAACTATGTTATTAGAATTGATACTACAAAAGCAGGGAAGGGTGAAATGTCTGCTGATGAACCATTGGAGTGTCATCTTGAGAAGCTGATCGATGGAGTCCAATTGATTGGCAATCATGAAGGTGAGGTCACAGATTTGTCAGTCTGTCAGTGGATGACTAGTCGATTGGCATCTGCATCTTCAGATGGCACGGTAACTTGTTTACTTCTATTTCTTGCTTATCTTTAAGGGCTGTAACCTCAGAGAGTTAAAATTTTGAAGTATTTAGTTGGTAGGTTAAAAATAGAGGAACGCAGCTTATAATTGTTTTTTACTATAAAAAAAATTCCCCACTTAAGCAGTTAATAAATTATAAGACTTTTCCAAGTTCTATGTACTGTGTATTGCATACTTTATTGTACTTTGTTCCCCAATTTCTCTGTGGTTTTTTCTTTCATACACTTGAGTGGAAGATAGTTCTTTTTTTGTTAATGGAGTTATAGGGCACACTAGAAAGCAAAATCCTTCTGAGTAGATGTATGGAAGTAACTTATTTACACGTGCAATAAACAGACCTGCATGGAATAAAATGAACGCAGCTTATAATTGTTTTACACTATTAAAAAAAAATTCCCCACTTAAGCAGCTAATAAGTGATAAGACTTTTCCAAGTTCTATGTACTGTGGATTGCATACTTTATTGTGCTTTGTTCCCCAATTTCTATGTGGTTTTTTCTTTCATACACTGGAGTGGAAGATAGTTCTTTTTTGTTGATGGAGTTATAGGGCACACTAGAAAGCAAAATCCTTCTGAGTAGATGTATAGAAGTAACTTATTTACACATGTGCAATAAACAGACCTGCATGGAATAAAATGAACGCAGCTTATAATTGTTTTACACTATTAAAAAAATTCCCCACTTAAGCAGCTAATAAGTGATAAGACTTTTCCAAGTTCTATGTACTGTGGATTGCATACTTTATTGTGCTTTGTTCCCCAATTTCTATGTGGTTTTTTCTTTCATACACTGGAGTGGAAGATAGTTCTTTTTGTTAATGGAGTTATAGGGCACACTAGAAAGCAAAATCCTTCTGAGTAGATGTGTAGAAGTAACTTATTTACACATGTGCAATAAACAGACCTGCATGGAATAAAATGAAAGCAAATACGATCATATTTCATAGTGGTTATGTCTCATCTGTAGAAATGTAATCAAGCCAAGCCAGCTGGTGAGCATGCTGAAGCTGTACTTGTCGCCTTAGAACTAGAACAAAAACTCGGCTTGATAATAATATCTTGATGAACTATAAACAAAGCTTGAACAAAGTAGTGCTCGGCTCTATTGAGCTTGAACCTCAAGCTCAAAGCACTTCACCTTGACAAAATGTTCTGCGTTGCTTTAATATATTACTTAATGCATTTTTATTATAAGTATTAATAGTGTATATGCGATCAGGAAAATGTTTGTTATAAAATTTTATCCCTTTTACATGTGCATTGAAAGATCTTACCATAAAAATTGACTTTGAACCCAATGGAACCATCAAATAGCTCGGCTTGATTTGGCTTAGTTTGAAATTTGTTTAATTAAACACAAACCTAACTTGAGCAAGAGAGTGTTTGGCTCGAGCTTGGCTCAAAATATATAATCTGGTAATAAACCAAACTTGAACAAACTAGTTTAGAAACAAACTGAACACGAACAGAGGGGTGCTTGACTTGGCTCTGCTAATTTACACCCCTAGTCATCTGTATGTCCATGAAGAACTATAAAAGGAGACATGCAGGCATGTTTAGATGGTGCATTGTGTGCTGGGTTATTTTAAAAGGAATAGTTATGAATTTTGTTTTATGAAAGCTTTATGCTTTGGTACAATATTTTTTGTTTGTTTTTGGTAAAAATATCTTTGTCCTCATCATCTACTCTGTGAAACAGGATCCTTATATGGTTGTTGGGTTTACACATCCATTTGAAACATGTTTTAGATCAGACTGGTAGGCATGGCGGCCTTATGTCTTGTCCAAAACATTGGTTTTATGTCATATTTGCAATTGGTTGTGACAATTTCATCTAAATTTAGCCTGCATAATTTTAAATTAGACAAACATGGGATAATCATTTTGTTAGAAGAAATAAGAAGTCAGCAAAAATTGTGGGGAAGTGATAATCTTAAGTCATTGTAAATTAAGCATCTTATGTACAAATTTGAAAAGAAGATGCGTGAAATGAGTGACATCTTACTGCAACTGAGACACGGTCCAACGACAAACATAATGGTGGCAGCTAAACTTAGTAAGACAGCAAACATAATGCCAGCATTAGGATTAGGTGACGAGAAAATAACTAGAAGCAGCAACTATTAGAAGTCTTCATTAGGAAGGTTTGACATTTATGCAATCACAGTAGCAACATGGTCAATGTAGCTGCCATGCTTCTAGGGTCTGTTTTGATTGTGAGATAGAGAAAGAAAATGTGAAAAAATATGAGAAAAGGAAATCAATTTTCCATCATGGCGGAAAACTCCTTCATGATCATTTTGCCACAAAAAAATGCAAGGAAATGATAGAAAGTGAGAAGGGTGTTTTACAAATTTTCTTTTCTTTCTAACCAAACACATGAAAGATAATGATAGGAAAATTAAATTTTCTTTTCTTTTCTTTCCTTTTTCTTTTCTTTCTCTCAAAATCTGTCAAACCAAACGGTAGGAAAATATGATATTTACATATTATGATCCACAACCATTGCAGAGTCCCCCTTTCTACTTACTCCATGAGTGTTTGAATGTGTTTGTTTTGTGCATTTGTTTGACCAAATGGGAAACAAGTAAGCAGATTGATTAGCCCAAGAAGATAGGATATTCTTAAGAATTCTGAGATCAATCTAATATGAGTAGCATGAGTGGGTGATCTGATTAGAAGAGATGTACACTACGTCCCTCACTTTAAGTGCAATGGTCTTGCTGAACACTTGTTGCAGCTTGTTTCTTGCTAAATTTGAGCGGGCAAATTTCACAGAACTGAGACTGTAATTACCTATCTGGATGGATTTTTGGATTGGTCTGCAATTTATGAGTCGATGAAAGTAGCTATCTTAACCTTATGTAAAATTATTCATTAGTGCCACAGACATTTTTTACTTGATACCACTTGTACTTTTTTTGCATTTTGCAACTAGTTGTTTTCTTCAATATTTGTTACATTTTGTATAATGATTTTATATAATATTATTTGTGCAAGGTAATACTTCTATAGCTTTAAGTGTATAATATAATTCAGGTTGGTTGAGAAAAATTATATATGGCTTTAAGTGTTATTGAACTGTGGTTATGCTAACTTACTTGGTTATTATTCTTTATTTCAATTGACAGGTAATCATTTGGGAAGAGCGCAAAGCTACACCACTTGTGATACTGAGGCCACATGATGGCCAACCTGTCAATTCAGCTATATTTTTTACATCACCACATCGTCCTGACCACATTGTACTTATCACAGCGGTATGTAATCTGCCTTGACACTGTCAAGTGAATTGTGCTGTTCTCTGTGTCTGTTTCAATATAGCTAGAATCAAAGTGTTTTCACAATTAAGACGCAAGTCCTTGTTTCAGATTCATGTTTAATAAATGTCTTCTTTTGCCTGTCAGGAGATTAAAATCTGGTAGTGTATTTTTTATTTTATCTTTATGTGATACACTTGTTCCACATTGTTTCTGTTTCCTGCTAGGATTACTTACTTAACCTAAGTACTTTAAGCATCTTCGTATTCTGGTGGTTAATTAATTTCGATAACTTATAAATGACTTATTAGTTTAAGTTGAAATTTCATAAAACTAATTAGATCTTACATTGTCGAACCTGCATGACCTCCCAATGGGGATTGCTCACTTCCAACCACTTCCGTATGGGCAGCTAGTAAGCTTTTAGATGTATAATATTGATTTCATTTAAAAATATATGTAGGACTTCAGAACCTGATATTATCTAATTTTTATCTTTATGTTTGCATTTGTTTGATTTGTTAAACTGCTGTTTTGTGGGCTCCAATTTAACCTACTCATTTGACAAAAATTGTAAAATTTGTGTTGTAATTATTTTGGAGTGACTTATGTGTCCTTAAATTTGTTCAATGAGCTTCTTTTAAGCTATGGAGTCTTGTTCTTCGTTCTTTTTTGAGCAGTATCATTTCAACTATTGGAAAATGGAAATGATTTTTTAACTCTTTCCCACATATATGCCTTTGTTATTTTGGGATGTTCACAACTCATTTCTGATATCTTTTTATTCAGGGCTATCTCAATAGGGAAGTGAAATTGTGGTCCTCATCAAGTGATGAAGGATGGTTATTGCCCAGTGATGCTGAATCATGGAAATGCATTCAGACATTGGAATTGAAGAGTTCTGCTGGGGCTCGACTTGAAGATGCTTTTTTCAATCAAGTTGTTGCTCTACCTCGTGCAGCTCTCATCCTACTTGCAAATGCCAAAAAGAACGCCATTTATGCTGTCCATATAGAGTATGGATCATCTCCTTTGGCAACTCATATGGATTATTTAGCTGAATTCACGGTAGCCATGCCCATATTGAGCTTAACTGGAACAAGTGATTGCATATCTGAAACATTGCATATAGTCCAAGTTTACTGTGTGCAAACACAAGCTATCCAGCAATATGCTTTGGACTTGTCCCAGTGTTTGCCACCACCACTGGACCCTGAGTTGGAATATTATCACTTTGTAAATAGTTCCCAAGAGCACTTTAGCCCCTTGGATGTCCATCATGAAAGGTTTAAACCCGCATCTGAAAATATTACTGCATCAGAGGTCAATGTTCCTGTCTCTGATGGGATGGTGCATCCTTGTGTTGAAGTGAATGCTATAAGTTCGGAAATAAAGCAGCCTTCCGCTACCGTTGATGATGATAGTGTTCATGTCGGGCCTTTGTCTCCTCATCCATTGAGTCCAACATTATCTGGAAGATTGTCTAGCATGCCGACCTCATCAAATGGTTTGGAGCAACGCCAGCCACATTCTGATTCGGCAGTTGTTGAGAGAAGAGTGGAAACCGTCCATACAAATGTGACAGATATAAAATCAGTGGATGATGACTCGAGAGGTGGTGAAAAAATAGTTGGACCAAATGATATTTCTGTAGTGTCCAGTCCACCAATTACGTTCAGACACCCCACCCATCTTGTAACTCCTGCTGAGATTTTATCAGCTTCTGCTTCTTCATCAGAGAGAACAGATGCTCAAGAAAAAGTCATGAACAAAGATGCAGAAAATGTTGAAGTTGAGGTTAAAGTTGTTGGAGAAACTGGAACTAGCCAACCAGAGAAAATCGATACTTGCTTGGACAAGAAAGAAAAACCTATCTATGCTCAAACTTCAAGTTCTGATACTGTAACAGCTAAAGAATGTGTTCTACCTTCAGAAACAGTCAATTTGGAGAGTTTCAGCCAGCCAGTAGATGATAATGTTGCCATCGAATCTCGTGAATCGCCTTCAATTATTCCCTTGGAAGATATTGGGAAGGAGGCAGAAGGTAGAATTCAAGAATCTGCTTCCCAAGGGGAAGCTGCACAAACAACTCTCACTGCAAAAGGAAAGAAGCACAAGTCCAAAGCAGTTACAGCTTCTTTCCCACCTTCCCCATCTCCCACAGACCTTACAGCTCATCCAGGGGTTGTCTCTAGCACTTATTCCTTGGATGCCGCAATTTCTCAACTTTCAGCTATGCAGGATATGCTGAATCAGGTGAGCTTTTAAGTCTATCTAATGCACAATCTAATTATTTTGTATTTAAAAAAGGGAATTAGTTGATTTTATCTCCATTGTTCTTTCAATCATGGAACCTATTACAATTGCTATTTTTGGAATATCTTTATCTTCTATTTTTGTGAGCAACATCTTTATTTTGGATCTTGGAATCTCTTTGTGATCCTTTCTGGAATAAGATATCTTTCAGTTTTTTTCCAAATGATGAGCATCTTGATCTTGGTCATGAAAACCTCTTGATACTGCATCTTGCTGAGATGAACCTTAGTTTGGGGAACTTATTAATTCCCGCATTTGTTTTAATTGCAAACTTCATTTTAAAAGACAATTAAAGTCTTCAAACAATCCGCAATAATTTTTGGCAAGTCGAAAATTTTTGGAAATGGAATAAGGATCGAAGAAATTATTGCCAGAATGTTTGGGATGATAATGTTTAAATGTGTGAATGGGAAAATAGATTTACCACTTAATGAGTATATTGGCAAAGCTGTTTTATGTTAATTAATTATCTATTCTGTTATATCCACAGGTGGTGGCTACACAGAAAGAAATGCAAAAGCAGATTAGCACGTCGGTAGCTGTTCCTGTGAATAAAGAAGGAAAGAGGCTGGAGACTTCATTGGGTCGGAGTATGGAGAAGATTGTTAAGGCCAATTATGATGCAATGTGGGCTCGCCTTCAGGAGGAAAGTGCTAAGCATGAAAAGTTAGAAAGGGATCGTGTGCAACAGATAACAAGTCTTATAACTAACTGTATGAGCAAAGATTTGCCTGCCCTGATGGAAAAATCACTTAAGAAAGAGCTGTCTTCTGTGGTTCCTAATATAACTCGATCGGTCACAACTGTACTCGAGAAAACTATCTGCTTCATCAATTGCCGAGTCATTCCAGGTATGATATTTTAAGCGTTGATGTTTTAGTTCTTTTTCTCCTTTTTAAAAGTTTTTACCACACCATTTTTGTTGGCATGCAGAGAGGTGTAGGTGACAAAACTGTGAGTCAGTTAGAAAAGTCAGTTAGCTCTAAACTTGAAGCCACAGTAGCTAGGCAGCTTCAGGCGCAGTTTCAAACATCTGGCAAGCAGGCTCTCCAGGTAAACATTAAGCAGATTCCTATCCCATTGCCTTGAGGAAGTGTTTTGCCTTTATTTAAAAATGGGCATAATATCCAACTCTCCATTCTTTCCTTTTCTAGAGTTACTGAATATTTCTTCCTTATACTTGCTGATTTCAGCCTAGTATAAAGTTGTGAAGAATAGAATCCATTTGTGTTTTTCAAAAATAATTCACCTTTTGTGTGGACGTGTTTGTGGGTGAAGCTTGATCTCGGTTAATCACTAGAAGTCTACATTTTTTCCCTATGGCAGTGTTTATCTACTTCACTTCCATCTATAAAATAATGTCAATGAGTGCCAAGTTTTTTGAATTGCCAGATTAGCATAGCAATGTGTTGGGGAAAGACAATTATTTAGATTTGAGTGTTGTAAAGATGTCATATGTGCAATTGCTTTTGAACCAAGAAAAATATCCTGCATACTTTTTAATGGCCCTTTTAACATATAAATTTTAAAAATATTTATGGTCTTCCTACTTGCTTCTCATGTTTCCTTCTTTCAAGGATTACATTAGGATCATCATCAGACGTAAAAATTGTCCTTTGTTCTGCATGTTTCCTTCTTTCAAGGATTACATTAGGATCATCATCAGACATAAAAATTGTCCTTTGTTCTGCATGGGTTTTTGTCAAAATGTAAATACATGCCAATTTTTGTACGGAAAATATATAAACTCTCCAGTAAAAATGTGCAAATCTATGTTACAACAAATGGTCACAACTGGTGCATTTCTGAGCCTTTTTACCATGTATTCTGCCTTTACACTAGTGGAAGATACATTGGCTGTATGTTATGCAGGATTGTCTAAGGTCGAGCTTGGAGTTATCTGTCATTCCTGCTTTTGAGTTGGCATGCAAGGCAATGTTTGAGCAAATAGATGATACCTTTCGAAAGGGAATGACTGATCATACAACTTACTCACGGCAGCATTTTGAGTCTTCTCATTCATCGCTAGCAACCACATTAAAGGTATGAGGATGTGAATATTTGTCTTTTGTTGGTTTTGGCAAGTTTGATGCTGCCTTCTTGTTAGGGTATTACTATCTGTTTTAATATCTCAGATATAGCAGTCAATAGCTCACTGATTTTTAGTAGATCCTCTGGACTTTAGACAAAATTGTGCATTGTTTTTTGTGCTTAGTTCATGTTTCAGCCTCTGGACTTTAAATCATTTGGGTAGTTCTTAAGAATCCAAGAAACAATAGTATGCTTCATAGTCCAGGGAGGTTTCTGGAGTGCTATTTGTGGTTGTTTGGATTCTTCATGTCATTTGTTTGACTCAGTTGTTATTGACAGGATACTCTTACTTCTGCAACAACAATGACTCAAACCCTTACAGGCGAGTTAGCTGATGGCCAACGTAAGCTCCTGGCTCTCATGGCAGCTGGAGCTAACCAGAAAACTGCCAGTCCTTTGGCTACACAACCAAGTAATGGAGCTTTGGCTGGTCTCCATGATTTGGTAAGTCATGATGATTGGTTGTAGTTTTTAGAGAATTCATGTGGTATGGTTTTGTTAGTAAATGGTGACTATGTTTTGTTTCCTGAAATGATGACTTCAGAGATTAGTAAAACTTGGTGGGGATTATGGGTGGCTTTGAAGCGTGATTGTGGCAATTTTTATGCTTGTTCTTTATTTTTGAAATAGCTGATTTATTTTGGTTAACTCTTACTTTATTTTGCATTTTTTCTTTTCCAGTAATTTTAAGTTGTGCCAGTTGCTTTTTTGACTGGTATCATTGCCATCATCATTATTACAATCCTCTTTGTTGTTTGAAATAATAGATCAAGAGCGTGGATATTATTTGTCTGCTCTCCCCATAGCATCCTTGATTGTTCGACTTTATTTCCTTTGAGTTGTACATTTTATTAAACTTGTGTTTCTGATTTCATTAGGCTATCTTCCCTCACGTTGAAGCACCTGTGGATCCGAAAACAGAGCTACAAAGATTAGTAGCAGACCACAAGTTCGGGGAAGCATTTACTTTAGCTCTTCAAAGAAGTGATGTATCCCTTGTGTCTTGGCTCTGCTCGCAGGTATGCATTTTTATTTGTTGTTTTGTTTGTCCTTGTTATTACTTATATGAAGAAGGCCTAATATTTCTGCGTTTCAGTATAATTTCCTGGATGAAAATGTTCATTTTGTTTCCTTGGAAATATAATGTTTATCTTGTGCCGTTGTAATTTAATTTGCTGTAGTTGAGAATATTTGACTGCTTTTTATCTTTTTTGCGTTGGCATACATGTCTTCATGCCTTACACGTTAGCCTTGAACCCAGCTTTTAGTTGGCATATTTGGAGTATAATTGTGAATCATGACATTTCTTTTTTCTGGAATTCAATTTCGGAGTTGCATATTGTGATTTCAGTATTTAGCAGTCCAAAACAGTGTTAAAATATCGTCAGGTCAAACAAGTGTTCTTTACTATTTGATGCCCATTATTGGCTTACAGCCACCACCATCACGAGCCATCTCATGTTCATTTATATATGAATTGCAGGTTGATTTACAGCGAATTGTGGGATCTGTACCAGCTCAACTTGGTCAAGGAGTTCTTTTGTCTCTTCTTCAGCAGCTAGCGTGCGATCTTGGAAGTGACACTGCCCGAAAATTGGGATGGATGAGAGATGTTGCCGTGGCGATTGTTCCTGTAGATCCCACAATAGCTGTTCATGTACGACCGATCTTTGATCAGGTCTACCAGATATTGGGTCATTATCAACGCACAAATCCAACTACTACACCAGCCGAAGCTCATAGCCTCCGAGTCCTCATACACGTTATTAATTCTGTACTAATGAGCTGTAAATGATTGAAACAGCCATATATGTGAAAGTTTATTGAGAAACTTTGTTTAAAAAAACTTAGCTTCTGTAGATATTTTGTCGGGTGCATAGTGATGTATGATCATGTAGACAAATTAGGGGATCCTGAAGGAAGTTGTGTTTTAGTGTCCGAATTATTTGGTACTTTGAGGGTTTGATCCAGGAAAAGCTGGACTTTTGTTATCACTTTTATTCTGTTAAGGAGATGTATACATGATAGACAACTGCTCTGTTTCACAAATAAATTGAAGTCTTATCGTGTTATACAGTAAAGATTCATTGTGTATTGTTCGTAAAAATTAGATTATTCTTGTTTCGTTCCTTTTGGGTCTGGACAAGGTTAATTGTTTTTGGTAGCGACCTGGCCGATCAAGTCAGATGATTACATAAGGATTTGAAGAACAAGCCTCTTGAGATTAAATTAATTTTTTAAATTGTAACACTTTAGCCTATTAATTAATTAGGATAGCTTCCTTATCGAAGACAATTTATCTTGCAATTAAGGAAAAATAGTACATGGTAGGAAAATAATTTATTTAAGCAAAACTAGAATTATTTTGACCATACTAATCAGATAAGTAAACATGAAATCAATTCCTAAACCAAATTATTAAAATAATCCTTAGAAAGAAATCAGTTCCACTGCAATGCTAATTAAATCTCCTAAGATAAGTCCATGCCTCCAAGCCCACGAACTCAAACATCCAAGTGGGTACTTACGAGACAATTGTGCGTTAATGATAAAAACATTAGGTAGTATAACCACAATAAATTTAAATAAATTAACATGAATGAACACAATATTGTTGCGTCTACGTTTGCCTCTCATTTCAGCAAAATGGCCTCCCTACTAGTGATCTACTATTAGAGATCACACAATCCTATCTGCCCTACTGACAGCATGTCCTCACCCTGGCTCAGCTTTGTGTACGTACTAGGTAACCGATCAACTACTAGTCAATTTTATTAAATTTATTGAAATTATACATGTTTTCTCGTGTGCATGTAATGACTTGCCTTAGCCAAGCCTAAGGTTACCAAAAAATATGAAGGATGCAAAAATAAAAATGCACGCACATAGATTATAACATGACAAACAATTATGCTTGAGGTATGATGCAATAAAATAATTAAATATGAGATTCAAACTTCTTTAAAAAATTATTAACCATAAGAATAAATCATGTTATATTAGATATAACAAGCAAACAATGACAAAGTAAACCAATTATGTAAAAGTTAAGTCTCACAACTTCCAAATTGTTTCTTATATTCACAATTATAATGCAAATAATATAAAAAAGTCTAATTTTATTCATCAATTCTTCCAACCTAAATTGGTAAGGGAACCACCAACTACACCCTCAATTGTCAATTTAAATTTGCTCACTGGTAGTCACAAAATCGCGTTAGTGATAAAACCACCAAGATATATAATTACAAGAAACAAGTCAATATATCTCACATCATTATTTGTTAAGTCTTTTAGTGATTATTAGCCTATGTCAAACTCCAATTATGCCAGGAGAGTGGTGGCCATCCAATCCAGGTACAATCCTGTATATAGGCGTACATGTTATATAGCCCACGACCTGTAGTTACCAATATTTGTCATTGACTTATCCTCTATGTGTCACAATACATAATGAGTCATCTTGCGCTATTACACCGCGTCACCCTTTTTTGCATGAGGGCAAGTATTTCATCTTTAGAAAAATTTTAACTGTGCAGCCTCGTGTCAAACTGAGTTAACTCCTTGACCTTGGTTGCACTTAGTGTATGGTGGTCGTATGTGGGTTCAAGCCGACTATGGCTGCCAAAAAGGAATATACAACATTTCAAACCAACCAATACCGCCAGTGCCTGTCATTGAAAAACCATTACTCAAATTTTTTGACGCCGCTAGTTTTGATCAATAGAGAAGGTCAAGCTAGAGGTGATGGTGGTGGTGATCAACAAAGTCTAGTCGATAACGGGTCAAAAATGACCAAAAAGTGGGGAAAATGCAACCGGAAAACCAGAGTCACCAGCAGTGATTGTGGCCATGGCGAGGGTCAAGGTTGGTATCGATCGATCGGTCATGAGGAGGGGAAGGTCACTGGGTGGAGTCCTCAGTTGGAGGGAACTCGTCGGCGCAAAAAATGGCTCGAACGGCGGTGGCGTCCATTAGAGACGACAAACAAAACATTTTCTTTGACGGCCAACTTGGGGTGCCAGTGTTTGAATTAGGACTGGGTCAATAGCTGGTCACAGGTGGTCACGAGGTGGTCACGATTGCAGTGGTACAATGATCGGTGGTTGGTCAGTGACTCACGACAATGCCCTAAAGTGGTGGTGACGCTAAGAGTGAAAATCCTCCAAAAATGAGGATAAACTCTTGGAAAATAGGGAAAAGCTTAGGGCTGGCATGGTCGAACCAAATCTTCCCACGTGTGCAATCTAAATGCATGACAACTCGTGACCTTAGGTCCACATAGAGTGTATATATATATATATATATATATATATATATATATATATATATATATATATATACGAATAGCTCGGATTGATACCGACAAAATTTAAAACTGACTTGAAGCCTAACAGTTACTATATAGAAAAATCGAGATAAGAAAGCTAAATGGGTCTCGAAACCGTGAATTTAATTTAACGAAGATTTCAGACTCAAATCAAACTAGGCCCATAAGGGCAATTTGGTAGTCTAAAATCCCTAAGATGCATGGAAACAAGATACCCTGAGAAATCCCAAACGGATACTAATTGCTGCAACAACCTAGATCTCGTTCTAAAACTCTTGGCTAACACAAGTAAAAATTTGTATACCTTGAATACACGCTGATAATTCATGCTTTGCTATAACATAACTAAAGCCATTACTATATATTGGGCATACTCAGCTTTTATAATATATTCATATGATCATCTAGGTTGCATACTCGTAGTTTGAAAGTTGAATTAACTCAAACCGACTTGGGATTGACCCGATCTGGGTAAGGCAACGAGCGAGCAAAATCCTTACCCAAAGCTGAGATTTTACATATACTGCTAGCGGTAGTAATTGTAAAATATATGAATTAGGCTGGAAGCTTCCAACGTTTAATAACTTCCAAGTAGGTCTCGTCATCTGGAAAGTAACCATTACTTTGGCTAATCGAATGTTGAAAAATAAAAACACTGCTTTTGCTTTGTTTACCTTTAAATTGATGGCAGTAACCAGAACATTATTTAAGATATATAGTTTTTTTTTCCAAGGTGACCAAATATTTAATTAGTTAGTAGTATCTCTAACTATAGAGTAGTAACTAAGGTGGTGACTGGTGGGAATGTTTCTAAAACCTCGGGTACGTTGTTGATATTATAGTAAATCACTCCGTCACAGGGGTCAACTTAGGGGTTAAATTTTTCGCTCTAACTGCCTCCCGTGTGGCATGTTTCCCTCCCCTGGAAACACCAGCCTACACCACCTCCGCACACACCAATGTGCTGTGGTGCACAACGGCCTCGGACCACCCACTTGCGAATTCCGCACGAACCCAGTCCCGGTACCACGCCCAGCTACTAGCGCTACTAGTACCTGTATCAGGCTACCAGCAATTGCACCGAACACACACACACACCAATCACCAAGCCACAGTGACTACGCGTCCCACGTACCGATCACCCATCTCAGTACCAATAGACCTTGGAGTCACAGGTCTAACCCCGGTGGCCAAACACGACACATACACCACAAGAATTACAAGAACTCTTCCCAACCTCTATTCCACTAGTATGAATACAGGATATACAAGTGTCTATACCCTAGACTACTTGCTGGTCGTGGACATGCAAACCCCACGACCGCGCCTCTCGACCCTCACTCAATATTAAG
>JAURVB010008148.1:0-24464 GCA_033002965.1 Piper betle | reverse complement strand
AATTAGCATAATTATATTTAAGTTGTTTAAATTTATGATTAAAATTATTAATTAAAATAAATGATTATTTTTGATGATTGACAATAGTTGTGTATATTATTGAATTAATACAATGACACCTTACTTAAACTTGATATTTGAATTTTCAAAAATCTTAAGTTACAATTTAATTCCATAAGCTCTAGTATTTAAATTGGTGATTTCCTAGTTGATAAATTTGGAGTATAGTTAAGGCACTATAATTCCATAAGATCAAGTACAATACTTAATGTTTTTCTTGACTCGATTAGTTTCGAGTTGAGTCGAGCACTATGATTTCATAATTAAATTTTAAAATACTTTGTGATTTAAGATATGACTTGTGGTCGTTGGCCAATTTAGCGTGGGAGCGGGTTACATAGATTTGAATCCCGTGGCATGGGTTTCATACATGAGCCAATTGTATCGCCACCAAATGAGCACTCTCCAACACCTCCATTGGGTGATGATGTAGAGGAGCATTATGAAGGAGCCACCGACGAGGCAGCTAGTTATTGGCAGCCTCAAGGACCAAATAGACTGCAGGCACCAAAGAGTGCTTTATCTTCAGAAGACTTGTTTCATTTGTTTATGGAGAGGTAATGTTTTTATATTTTTATTCTAATATTGTGAATTTAATTTTAATGCAGATTTGGGATGAACATGTTCTAATTATATTGTGCTTTTTATAGACTTCTTGATTTGAGTATGCCTAGACAGATTAGTGTCACAATTAAGGGCAAGTTCCATGGACCATATTTGAGTGGACTGACGTACCTCCTGATCTTAGGGATATATGATGAAAAAGAGTGGATGGTAAATTACACCGATATTTAATTTACATCATTTCAGCATGAAAAATATATTACCTAATTTGTAAAATTATTTAATTTTGTTTCAGGCAAAGTATACATAAAGCTCAAAGGATAAGCCACAGGCACGAGCTTCCTTCTTCGAGGCAACCCCAAATTATATAAGGGGATGATGAAGTGAGCAAGGGATGTTTCACTCATAGTATTGGACATGGGGGACCTTGTAGATTGTGTGGAGGAAGGTCAGATTACTTGGATTCAGTCGGACATCTGGGAACATCTCATCTGGTACCACTGGGCTACTGATAGATTTTAGGATCTATCAGAGAAGATTAAGAAGAACAAGATGCCAGAGAAAGATGGTGAAATAGCTCATCATGTTGGTAGATCTGTTAGTTTCAAGATCCATGAAAAACACTTGTTATGATTACTTTTTTAAAATTATTTTGTTCATCATTTAATTGTGTTCTATTTTATTTAAGTTTTATTTAAGAAAAAGAGTTGGGAGGCTCTGTCTCGTGGTCAGTTTTGTTTGACCACATGTACTAGAAAGACCAAGGGGAAGGGTGCATATGTTGATAGAAAGTTTGAGTGTAGTGGCGGTAAGTTTTCATATTTATTCTATTTCTCATTGTTATGTAATTTTTAAATAAGTAATAAGTGTTTAAATTTCTATTTAGAAATATGTTGGAGTTGTGAAATTTTCACAAGTTAGTTCGATTTGTATTATAACAATGCAATTCTATCTTCTATTACTTGCCAAAAGTTTAATTATTGCTAATAGTTTCAGTAAACAAAGAAGCATGGGTTGGAAGAGTTTTTGTGTTGTTTTTATTTTGCATGAGAAGAATTCAATTGAAAACCAAACATTTTTTGTTTGATGAATGTGAAATTATTATCTGAACGTGTAATTGTTGTGCAAAATATTGATTATGAAGGTCTGAAATATAAAAAGTAAAATTTGTACAGGTGTGAATTTTTCCCAGGGAGACTCTATCGAATTATCTTTAAAATTATATATTTTATAATGACTTTATTATCAAATTGTAAATATATTTAACTTCTTTTTATGTAATGTCATATGATGTCACCCATTTTGTGCATGTTTTCTTTTTTAAAGATGTAAAACCCATGACTCGAGTCAGGGTTTTACGTTACCAAACCAGTCGGTTCGACCGTTGGTTCGAGTCGAGTCAGTTTCATGAACCGCGTGCTGAGTCGAGGCCAGCCGTGAGTTATGAGCGATGAGAGTCAGGTGTACCTGAATATATGATGATAACGTCGAGAAGATGGTGAGAAATAAGTTATCAGAATCTTTGAAAGTATGCAGTATTTTTTTCTTTTTATATGTTTGATTGAAGAAATAGTTTTAGGCCGAATAACGCGTTAGGACGCGTTGGATTATATTCGGGTGGGTTATTAGTTATAGAGCATGCCATTTGGATGTTGTTGTGTTTGTTTTATTTTGTGGAATTTTTCCCATATTTTTCTAGATTTTTTTAGAATTTATTACGAACTAGTTATTATTTTGACTCGAGTAGAAATTGAGTCAATACTTAATTACAAAACTACCATTGAGGGTATTTTTCTCCCTCCCGACCCTTCTTCACCCAAACCCTCGCTGCCACTGTTGTGTGCTGCCGCCGCCGCCACCGACGCCGCCCCGCCTTGCCGTGCCGTCGCCGTGCCGCCACGACCAACCCCGACCAGCGATCGCCTACCAGCGTGCCGCTGCGACTCCACGAGGCCGCCTCGGCCGTCGCCTCTTCAGGCCGGATTTCGCCGCCGTCCGAGCCGCTACGCCGACGCCGTGACCCTGACGACTACCCTCTCGTCGTCGCCAACGTTTCCCCCATCATCCCGACCGCCGTCGAGGCCAGCCGCAACCCCGATCGGAGCACACTGCCGCCGCCACCCATTTTGATGCCGCCGCCGACGGCCATCGCCGCCCCGAGCTAGCTTTGTTTGACACTACCATTGGACCAAGCTCGTCGAGCTGGTGCCGATAGACCCCCTGATTGCCCCGTCCCGAATCATTGCCAGAAAACCACCGGAATCCGCCGGAAAACCGCCGACACTCGCCGGAAAACCGCCGGAACCGCCGAACCGCCGAAAAATTGGATTCATGGGAAATTCGCCGGATCATCCGCCGAACGCACCTAATCCAATCTGATCGGACTTCGGACGCCGCTAGGTGCCGAAGTCGAGTTTCTAGCCACGAAACGGAAACCCTAGCCGTCACCGTTTTTCGACGACGCGAGGTATAATTTATTTTAACTTAATTATTTGAAAGTATTGCTCATTAGAATTGCATGCTAGGATTGGTGAATTGTGTGTTATAATAATATATATAAATGTAGATTTGATTAAGGATAAAATATGAAATTTGTTTGATTGAGTGGTGTTAAAAATGGAGACTAAGAAACTAATTAGGGTAACTAGGTAATGATCATGATCTAATGCAAACTAGCCTAAGTAGACTTGCTAGAATTGATATAGGCTAATGTGTGATGGTTGATGCGTGATTGTGTTGATTGTGTGTGCATGCTATAGGATGTGTGATTCATCATGCGGGCGTTAGTTTTTAGCTTGATTGTGTAGGTACAGTGTAGGAGCTCGCCGCCTAGGTGCGTGGACCCGTTTGGAGCTTCTACCAGGTCCGTTTAGGACTCGTTCTCTGTTTTACGCTATTCTATTGTGTATTTGATTTATTACATGTAGGACGAGTTAAGTGGCATTTTATCGGATCCCACTTAACTCGGGCCATTTAGCCAACGATTTTCCTGATTAATAACCCTCGAGGATGAGATCCCTCGAGTTTGTTGTTCGAACTTCAGATCCAGCTCACGTTGCCTTCGGGCCTATTGTATAAATCCCAACCCAGACCTATATATATGTATAGTTTTCGTATTTTGTGTGAGAGATTGAATGAGGGAAATCTGACTACCGTGCTACGCGAGCGGGCACGTGTGTGTCGATAGTGGGCTCTGGAATGGTATGCGGGCCGTTTCATTCCCGAGGGATCCTGACAACTCCACCTTTGAGTTCCTCAAACCCAGAGAAGTGTGGAGGTTCACGGGTACTGCATTGCAGCGCATGTCTAGACTTGTGGTTTCAAAGGGTACTGAAGGCGACTGCCTGAGAGTACTCGGCCTTCGTGCTCAAGGTCAGGAGTAATATGGAAGGTGCAGAGGGCGGAAAGGAATGAGATTTGATGCGAGAAGCAATAGAGAAATGGCCGAGGCATGAGAATGTGAAAGATAGGGGGACGCTGTCGACCCGAGGGCGACGGCTCCCGTATGTGCCCTGATGAGAGTTCTTGAGGAAGTATATGGTTTCGATTCAACAGGAGAGTTTGCTCTCCTGTGCCAGATTGATATTAGTTATTTTCCGGGCCGGTAACACTCGTTACTGACGGTTTTTCTATATATATGTAGGTGAGGAATGCGAGCGATGAAAGCTGTCGGGACTGCGGAGGAGCAGCACAGAACCGCGCACACATGTACCTGCCACGTGTAACGTATAATGACAGTGTGTTATTGCTACGTGAATGATAATTTTGATGTGTTTGTTTAGATAAATTGTTTGATATGAAATGAATGGATAAATATGAATGAGTAGTGAGTTTGGAGTTCAGGCTCGGTTCAATTGAAACGAAAGAGATAACGATGAATGCTACGGTAGATTATCATGTTTTATCGTATTTTGATAAAATATTTATATACCCTTATTGTGGATAATTTTTAATTAAAATTTTCTTGCCGTTGCATGGTTTTGTTTTGCTTGCACATCATAGCATGCATGTAGGACTACGTTAGAACCCACGCATCCCATCCATGCATTTCATGTTTGCATCTCCATCTTGAGACACCGAGGGTAGATCCGGGTCGGCTTAACCGAACCCAGTAGATTAGCGAACGGTTCGGTCGCCGGTGACATTTCCGGGTCGGTTCACGGGTGAGCCGAAACGGGGTGTTACATAAGAACTGTTAACTAATCTGTGCTAATAAATAATAATTTTTCCTGGCAGGGTACCGAGAGCGTATAGAGTCATATGGTACTTACCCTTCTGGCCAATCGTTAGCCGTTGACCCTATGGAATACTCGATATGTAGTCTGAAAGCCAAACAAGGGCTGATATTATGAATTGGGATCTACATTGAGGCGGTGCGACACCTTCCTCCTAGGTCACGTGGATCCACTTCTTATCATGCTGTGTTTGGTGCTAGTACGATGAGGCAGACTCTTCAGCCTTATGAGTCTTTACTCTCGCCCGACTTGAAGATTTAGAGACCCGCAAATAGGAAAGATGGGCAAAGATCACGAGGATGAGAGAGGAGACGAGGGCAAAGGCTAAGGCCTAGGACCGCCAGCTTACCCATCTTCTTGACAAGAGAAACTGGCAACTACGGGAGGAGGCTCAGACCAGAGATGACTGACTTGACTAGTCGATTATTGCTACTTGTGGACGCTTAGATGTTTCATCATATGATGACTATACGTAGAGTATAGCGTTGTGATCCTTTTGATTATGACCCTGATATGTCCCCCTCGTAATCCTCCTACCCCTCCCTTGATATAGATATAGCCAGGATTTTTTTTGTATTAAACATTTGATTTATATTTCATTTGTGATATTGAATAGTTTATTATATTTTAGATTTAACTTATATTCCATGTTTTTATGTATATATTGTCATCATATCTATTTATTTATAATCTTTTGTTATTAAATAGGTAATTTAAAATAAAAAATAACAATTATTTTAAAAAATTTCGGGCTTTTTGCAACTAGGTTGGGACCAGTTTGCGTCCACTTTCCAATCACATTTGTGACCAAAACTCGGCTGCAAATGTTTAGTGACCATAAGAAACCATTGTGGAACCGAAGTTAAAACCGAATTTGAGACACCCAATTATAAATAATTTGTGATTGCAAGTATTGCTGCTAATTTAGAAACTAAACTAAAACAAACTAGTCTAGTTGTATTTTTGCAACTAGATTTCTTTCTGATTACAAATTTTATCCACAACCTTAGCTGTTGCGATCAGATTATGCGGTTGTAAATTTTATTAGTGACCATATTTATGGCCTTCATTGACTAAATTTCCAATTGCTGAAAACTGATTTTCTACTAGTGAATATATATTAGTTTATTGGTGATAATAAAATTAAAATATAAAATAGTATTAAAATAAATCTTTTTGTCAAATTATATTTGACTATAAAATAAATTATTCTTAAGCAAGTGTTATAAATTTTAAAGTACTAAATACCATAGATATATAGGGTGAAAATGTAACTAAGAAGAAGACTATGATTTGAAAATTACATATGTTCTATCTTTATCCATTGTAAAGTTATTAATAATAAAATATACAAAATATCGTAAGAATGATGATTTATGAATCAGGCAAAATTAATTTGAATCGGACAATTCAAAGACTAAATCTAATGATTCATTCTAGATATTTTTTTTATTTAGATTCCAAAGAAGTCGAGTTGAATCAGATTGGTTCTAACTGATCCTCACAAGAATAGATCCAATTGAACCCAAGATACTTTGAACCGAATAATAACTGGCATAGTATTTAAAACCTTGAAAAAAACACAAAAATGTAATTTTCATCAAACACCACCATTCCAAAAGAAGAAAACAAGTTTAATAAGAACATGTTTAAATATTAGTTTCTGATGACAAAAAAAATAGAAAAAAATTTTCACGAGCCCCATTCAAATGAGCACTTTGTGAGTCCTCCAATAATGAAGATCAATTTCTTCTTAGGGTTTGTTTGGTTGTTTTTGAAATGCATGAAATAAATATAAAATTTAGAGGTCACAAATATTATTATGTTTGGATGTCATGAAATTTAGTTAAAAGAAATTTTAATTTTAGTCAAAGTAAGTCTATATAAAAATTTTACATAACAAAATTTTCTTATAAAAAATAAAAAAAATTGAGAAAAATTTTGTGAGGCACATGCACATGCTGGTAAGAATGAATATTTCATTTTAATCTTGTTTTCCTACTATTCAAATATTTAAAAGAAAGTTTTAAAATTTTTACGTCATTTCATTGTATTCTAATTTCATATGAATTTTATTTTTCATTTACCATACTTTGATGCCAACCAACCTCTCTCTATTTAGTGGGGCCCATTTGAAGAGGCTCATAAAAAATATTCTCCAAAAAGAAATAAATATATTACTGAAAAATAAGAACCACCCCAGATCTAAACTTTGGACTTGTCAAAAGCTCTAGCCAAAATCGAATTCCGGACTGCAAAAAAGCTTAAAAGAGATGAAACTAATCTCATCTCCTTTTGTTTATAAATACATATCAATGATTCATTAACCGGCGTGCGTTTACGTACGTCCTTGGCAGTTTAGTCATTGGCAAGAAGCCAACATGATGTGGTATTTTATATAAGCCTTATATTGAACGCATGCAAATGCTTCCAAGTCCTAAATATCATGCACGGGGACCGTCATTGAAGAGAGAATAAATATAGCTTATGAGCAAAGCAAAGAACCAACTTATCCCCAGAGATTAAGAAGCATATACTGTAGTGAGAATCTAGTCTGCAGCCACTTAAAATCCCTACGATTATAAAAAACTCCATATACAGGAAACATCATTAGCCCAATTAAGAACATTAATTACCTTTATTTGTATTACCACATTCAGTAATGCTATCTAAATTATTGGGTTTTATTCTAAAAAAGAAGTTATTGGGTTTTAATATTTAATTTGTGGTGTTACGAAAATTTCCCCAACTTTTCATATTTATGTTTGATCAATTAACATTTCCCATTTTTCCCCCGGTCTTATGTTTGCGTTTTAAAAAACAGTCACAAAAACAAAGTCTACGTGGCTAGTTTAGTGAGCAAATTATTTACTTTGTGATAACAAAAAAATGCACATAATATTACTTTAATACATTTAATAAGTTGATTAGTTGGTATGGAAAATTTTTAAAAAATAAGATTATGATTTTCTCTAAGTGGGCGTCGTATAAAAAATATCTTACTATTTCATTTACTTAAAGAAGGATTTATGCTATGAATAAATTAATTTTGAGAGAAAGGTCATTTGGACGAAATTATCTTCTTTCTTCTCACAATTTTTGGGGGGACAATTTTACCATTATTCAAATTTTTATATTTATTTCATATTAATCAAAAATACCCATGATAGCCCATAAACATGAATATGTATCTTTTAAGAACAATAATTACATGCGTCCGTATAATCTTATGCACGTAAAGACAACAAATTAGCATCTGATATTGTAATAAAAATCATGCAATACTTGAACAACCAAAAAAACTCCAGAGTTTTTTCCAACCAGACGAAGATTTAGTTATCATTAAAAATAAATAACTTTGATTATAAATATAGAATCAATTTATATTTTTTATTAAAATCATAAAAATGGGCACAATAAAAGTATTATGTTTAGAGAATTAGAAGTTTGACTACTAAATGCGTTCCTAAACCTTTGATCTATGTGAAGGGTGTGACAAATAAGTAATCCAACCTAGGTTAGACGGCTTTTAAGTTTTGCACATAAAATGAGTTTCTCATTTGTCTGCTAATTAATAACATGGTCACTTACAACTTGGCTAATCCTATGTAGCCAAGTGATATCACCTTTGTCTACATTTTTTTCTAGAGAAAAGAAAAAGGAAAGGCATTACCCCATTCATGATATTTCTTGGGATTTGATGCCATTTAGTTGTAGTGCCCCTTAAGATTCCCTCAAACATTAAAAAATATCAAAAATAAATTAATCCACTTTGAAATGCTTCTAGGACCAGCTATGTGTGAATGACCCTAATTGTATTTAGGGGTCTAAACTAGTTGAGTCGAGCTAAGCCGAAAAGGGTTATTTTTGAAATCGATGTAATTTTTGGTAAGCATGCTTGAGCTTGTTTGAATGCTTGACGAGCCTTTGATTTATTATGGGTCGAGCAGCTCGTCTAAAATTTATGGTACTTGAGCTTGGCTCATGTTCAACTTGTTATATTTTTGAGCCAAGCGAATACTTGCGTTTGGCTCGCACTCAATTTATATAAAATCAAAAAAATTTCCAACACTATATAAGTCCAATATGACCTCAATAGTATTGACGAGATGAATTGAGGCAAATATTTTTTCGAGTTTGAACATATCAAAATCAAGTTTTGAGCTAAATCGAGCCAAATACTCCGTAGCTCAAGCTTTATTTGTTATTCAATAAGTTATTCATTTCGAGCCAAGTATTTTTTAAGCCCAAAATTAATGAGCACGAGTTCAAGCCAAATTGAGTCAAACGTAAAATGTTTGCGAGCAAGTTTGACTTGTTTACATCCCTAATTGTGTTGAGTACTATTTTATTTATATTTAGTTTATTTTTAAATTAGTTTGCTCAAAGTTGATTTATCGTTGTATTATATATTTTAAGTCAAGCTTGAACCACATTCACTTGCCCACGATTGGTTCTTATTTAATTAAATTAGTTTTGGGCAGTTTGAGTCAAACATAGCCAAGTTGTACTATTTGATGGTTTCATTAAATTTAACATTTAAAATTCACAAGTAAATATAATAAAAATTTCTAAAAGTATATGTTATTAATGCTCAAAATAAAATATAATCAGTAAAATATTAAAATCAAGTTGCTGAATATTTTGTCAAGGTAAAATATATTGAGTTGGAATTTCATAATTCACTAGTTTATTATTGTCAAGGTTCATTATTATGAAGCCAAGCATTTAACTAAGCTGCTCCCAGATAACGGGAATGAAATCAAGTTAAACTGAATCAAACTCACAAATTGGCCTGCCTTGATTATATTACTAAAGCCGTAATCAGTTAGAGTTAAATCGGTTCGGCTCAAGCTAAACCTCTAACTCAACAGAAATATATATAACTTAGTACCTTTCAAAAGTAAATTATATGGCAAAATAGACTATCATTGTGACAACATGATCCAAGTAATGCAATAGTTGATAACTCTAAGTCATCTATTTAAAAATAATTAATTAAATTAAATATATATAATAACATCATTACTTTTATATTAGTATCTTACCCACGATGTGTTAGATGTGAGAATTTTTTTAGAGTAATTACAATCCACCCACTTTTTAAAATATTTCGTCTTCAAAGTTTTTTTAGCCAATGGCTAACTTTCTAGTATAAGTCTAATCTAGTCCACTATCTAAGAACATTGTAGGTCAATTCTGGTACAACTTATAACAATTCAGCTCAATTAATGTAAATTGATGAGCCTAATTTATTTATTCAAAAGTAATTAATCAAGTTAAAAATTACAAATGATCCTCACTTATATATCAGATATTATTCCAAGAAGTGAGGCCAATCGGGTGCTTGTATTAATGAAACTTCGTTTCTTCCCTTTCCTCCAATCGGGTTTTATAACATGTGGCCAACCAAGTTTCTTTTTATTTAACCAATTTTTTTTATTTATGTGATTCTTCAGATGAGAGGAAATGAAAGAACTTTATGGATTGTATGTATGTTTTTCATAAAATGGAAGATAAAATTTTGTACATATAAGTTTTTTAAGTTCTATTATTCAAGTTTTATAAGAATTGTCAAATGGGTATAAAGAATACAATAAATATATGATTAAAAATATAATTTAATATAAGCAAATTTTTTGAGTTCCGTCGTCGGGGTTTTACAATGGGTGACAAGGTTTTTAATTATAAGTATATTTTTGTGTTCAATTAACCGAATTAAGCATTGTAAGGCTAATTAGATAATTGATTCCTTAGAAATAGAGTTAATTTGTTCTCTTTGCTAAGATGGGTTAGTGAAATTTAAATAGATTTCAAGTAGACCAATAGAAATTGGGTATAAATGCGGTGTAAAAATAAAAGGTGTGGGTAAAAAGTTTCCATAATTAAATTTCCATATGTTTAGCAGCTAACTCGAGCGGCATGAGTATGAATAAAATAAAGGATTAGTATTTGCTAGACATGATTAATGGTATCGTTATTAACGCAAGAGTTATGGACAAATATGAAGAGTCCAAATAAGGAAGGGACAACATGGGCTAGGGTGGGGACCACTGTTTTTGTTTTCAGGTCAACAGCCCCAAAATGTTTTTCTAATAACATGTTTTAATATAAATGGTATAGTCCTCCGTTTCATCATGTTTCCTAATTATTATGTCGGCAAAGAAATCCTAAGATTTAAAAATTCTTTCTCACCAAACACGTTGCAGTAATTTAATAATTAGATGCTTGGGAATCTGCATACGACGTCTAAGAATTTGCTAATAACGATTAAAAATAATAGACCATTAGATATAAAATAAGGGTAGATATTAAATATGGTAAACATAAAAAAGACGTGAATGGATAGCATGGTGTGACTTTTTTTATTAGTAAAATGCCATTAAACGGAGCTAATTTATTCTATATATATTTATGACTTGGTTTGGTTAAGTTTTTAATTATTATTGTAATTGTTTGACATGATATAATTGGTAGCATGATAACTATAAAATAAACAACAAGTTTTCAGCTCGGTTCAAATTTAAATTCAATTAACTCGGTTCGAACTTGATAAAATGTTTAACTTAGTTTAATTCATGTGCTTAATACATGCTCACCTATATGTCCCGACATCTTGTACCAGGCTTTACACAGGTTCAAGAAAATCTAAATTTAAATTTGGTGAAACCATTGAAGGGCTCACCTTAGCGTGAAAACTAATTAAATCAAATATAAAGTAACGGAAACAAATTTTTAGGGCCTCAAACTCATAAGCAAAGACATGGTATCAATGTCAAACTAATTCAAGCTAGCTGTTCCTGAATTAAACACAATAAACAATGGTATTCGATTAATCTCAATATACTCCCTTTTAATTAAGCTCCGATTATACTTTCTCAAGTGATTTGATCATAGTTTTAAATGTAGTACGGTGAGAACATCCAATTTTTGGGTGGTAAAAGATACACTTGATTCATTCGGGTTGAATTATATTATAAAATTATGAATAAAATACTTTATTAAATATCAAATGTTAATTTCTGATCAATATTATATTAAATATTGATTAAATATTAAAATTTTAATAAATAATTCGATTTTATAAAACCTAACAAAAATTTAAATCACATTAATTAAGAGGGGATACGTTTGGATAGTGGGTAAGATTGAATAGTATGATATGATATTTAAAATAATAAATCATACATCATATATATATAGATCTGCATTAATTTATATTTGTAAAATTTTAGCCCTATTTTATTGCTTAAAATATTTTTTAAAAATATTTTTTTAATTAAAAAATAATAATAATAAATAGATACACATGATTCTCGCCCACACGTCCCATCTCAAGACCAACCAAAACCGAGAGCTCCTCCTCTTCTATTTCCCAATCTCTGTGCATCCACCCTTCCATCAATCATCTCCTGCAATCGCATCTCAGTGCTGTCAGTGATCTCCCTGCCGGAGCACACCCACCTCGAATCTCTTCCACGCATCCCATTGGATCCCCTCCCTCCTTTGCCCATTGGCCAATTGTTTTCCTTCGCCTTCGATCCTTTTGTTTTTTTCCTCTTTTAGCATTCAATGAGAGTTTGAATGAGATGGGTGTGTAGAACTACCACTTTACTACCGTTCTTGATAGATTTGATCATCTGGGCTTGCCTCTAAATTCGATCTTGTTTGTGGTAAAGTGAGCTAGATTACTGGAGTGCAACTCTGGATTGTCGATGTAGCCAGCTCTGACTTAAAAGCTAATTTTTGTTGTAGTATGATGCTGGATCTCAATGTCGTCGTCTTCCCTTCCGCCGAAGGTGAGCACATGGAGCCGGAGAAGCTGGCCGGGGAGCCGGCGGACGACTCCGGCGCCTCCGACTCGTCGGCGGTCACGCAGCCCGGTCGCGGCGGCGACGACGACCAGCTTCACGCCTTGGACTTCGGCATACTGAAACCGACGGAGCGCCGTGAGCAGCGGCAACAGCAGCTGCTAGTTACAAGGCAGCTGTTTCCGGCCGCCGGCGACTGCCGGCCGGCCTCGCCGGCGTCGTCGTCGACGTCGCGGCCGCATTGGGTCGATCTTGGGCTGTGCCAGGCGGGGCCGGCGGCGGCGGTGAAGGGGTTGCAGCCGCCGCAGCAGCCGCCGCAGGTGAAGAAGAGCCGGCGGGGTCCCCGGTCGAGAAGCTCTCAGTACAGAGGCGTCACCTTCTATAGGAGGACTGGTAGATGGGAATCACATATTTGGTATTTGGCTTCTTTTGAGAACTGTTCTTGTCATGAATCAATTAGATCATGTTAGATGGAACTGATCAGTTTGTTTGATCGGGTTATGTGCAGGGATTGCGGAAAGCAAGTTTACTTAGGTAAGTTGTTGAATCATTGATAGCTTATTCTTCCTTACTTTCTGAGAAGGTGTCAAAAACATTGATGTTCAAATAGGATCCGATGTAATTACAAATGGTGAAGTTTGGCTTTCCCTTGTCCAGAGCTTGATAATGACAATGTACAAATATTGACGGAGTTAAAGAGTTAGAGAATTGTGGATAGTCTGATTTTTTTTCAGTGCACATATCAATTTGATGGTCTTAGTTTGTTTTGCAGGAGGATTTGATACTGCTCATGCTGCGGCAAGGTGAGGGGGGTTGATTAGCCTGCTACTTGGTGACAACATTATAGCTCTGTTTTGTTGACTAATTGGGCAATGGGGTCATCTGATTTGGTCAGGGCGTATGATCGAGCAGCGATTAAGTTTAGGGGGTTGATGCTGATATCAATTTCAATCTTAGTGATTATGCGGAAGACACGAAGCAGGCAATGTGTACTCTTTGCATTCCATGTTCATGTTTGTTGTTTTGTCATATACGAATTAAGCGATTGTGACTTTGTTATTGACGAAATGCAGATGAGAAACCTGAGCAAGGAAGAGTTTGTACATATACTTCGCCGGCAAAGCACAGGCTTCTCTAGAGGAACCTCCAAGTATAGAGGGGTCACACTCCACAAATGTGGGCGATGGGAAGCTCGTATGGGCCAGTTACTTGGCAAGAAGTGAGATTTCTTCTCATAATGATCTCATTTTCATGTGTTAAATCTGCAAATTTACACACAGCCACTTTTTTCTTTGCAATTTGGTTAGTTAATGGGAAGTAGAATTTCATTGAACAAATTAAGATTTCTTACACCAACATGAAGTGGAGAACTTGACATGAGTATGTACGTCATTAAAAACTTTGGTTGCAGGTACATATACCTTGGGCTATTTGACACTGAAGTGGAGGCTGCAAGGTCTTGCTGAAACTAAAGATCTTGTCACTTCATAATATAATGCACTGCCGCGAAACTATTTTGAGCTTTTGATCTATTTACCAATTGATATATTTATGTTATCTTTATTTGTTTTTTGGGCAAATTAGAGCATATGACATGGCAGCTATTATATACAGTGGCAGGGAAGCTGTCACTAACTTTGAACCTCGTTCTTATGAAGGAGAAGTGGCTTTAGATGCTGAAATAGGAGGTGGGGCTTGTACTTAAAATTTTTTTCCCAATTTGGTCTATCTGCATTTTGCTTTTTAGAGAGATGAGCAATGTGTTATGTTGCTTGGTAATATTATACCAGGCCTCCAGAATCTTGATCTCAGCTTAGGGATGTCACCTTGTGCGAACGTTTCTAATGGTAGTGGCCACAATTCACCATCTGACCCCCAGTTTCAGCATGGCCTATTTCAGCTTGCTGATAAGAGAAAAGCTGGGGTAATTGACATCTTTCCTTGTGTTTCAAATTGGGTTTTCATCATTCTTACATATAAAGACTGCAAAAATTATGATTCTGCGAACTGAAAATTCTTGTTTTCTAGATCACCTTGCTCCAATATTTATACTGTACTGTTAATTGGGTGAAAATCCTATAAAGACAACTTCATCATTAACTTTGCAGACCGAAAACACTTGTTCATTGCAAAAACTCCCTGCTGCACAGCACCATCCTCCAGTTTGGAACGATACATATCCTCATTTCATGTCCAATTTACAGGTAGTCCATGAACACACTTTCTTATGGGTTTTCTTATTAATATCACCAAATCCCAACTCAATTGAATCTTTGATTATTCCATCACTAGTCTTGCTAATTAGTAGTGTTTATTATTGTTATTAGGGAACAATGCGAGAGAGAGCAGTAGAAGATGGGTCTCGCTTCCCTCAAACTGGGCATCATGGCAGCGGCAGGGCCCTTCCCACATTGCAACAACCACCGCCAATGTTTCAACGTTCTCTTCTGCAGCATCATCAGGATTCTCCAATATTGGCCTCTGCTTCATCCGCGGCTCTTCATTCCCAATCCCACAAATCACCAACATCCATAGCTCACCATTTTACTTATCCTCACAACCCCGCACCCCATGTTTACTACCAGCATAGCTCCTTGCCAAACAACCCACCACACATACATGGTAACAGCACATGGGAGAACTTCTTTGTTCAACTTTAACAAGGATGGGTTGCGCGTGTTGAGCGCGCGCGAGAATTGTGATTTCCTGTTTCTTACTGTGTTACCAAGAAACGCAAACATATATTAGTAGAGATTTCAACGGTGCAATCTGGGGTACTTGGTTTGCATTTGCAGAAACCTATGATCTTTATTTTTTGAGCATTGCAGAAACCGATGTTCTTGGCGAAGCATAGGTTACCTGTATACCTCGGCATTGATTTTTGCCGTGTTGGGTCACTATAATGTGTCAGCGAAAGCGGCATTGTCAATTTCACAGCTGTGGCGAGCAGCAAGCATCAATCAAACTAGAAAAGATGATTTTGATGTCTTCATACGACCCATTGGGAACACAAAGATTTAATGTCGCCGACTTGTCTTTTTGCTGCAGCAGATGCCTTTCTGATATGGTCATGCATCACTCTTGAGCTAGTACCAAGCAACTGATGTTGCTAGTTGGCAATATCCATATACCATCATTTTGAAGTTAAAATAGAAGCTAACTTTTTGTGGGTGGTGGATATGTACATGGTCTTGATTACGAAAAAACAGCTCTAAAACGAATACTAGGAGATGCTCCTTATTGAGAGGACTCTGGTGGAGAACCCATTTTTTTGGTTTGTTGATGGATAAGGTGTTGTCTTGTCATGGAGGAGGCCACTGGCAGTGTAATGTTGATACCATGCCGTGTCAGTGCAAAGGATGTTCACCAATCGAACCATCGGAAACGTTTGGAGGTTGCTAAGGCAACTCTTGAGGTTGTGACAGGCACTTAAAAATGATTATCCGAAGACGAGACGGGCGCCTTGGCATCTCGAGGATTGGCAGGTGGGATATCCAACAGACCCAGTGGTAACTTGGGAAGCTTAGTGGTTATGTGAAAACTTGGGAAGAAAAAATTCAGAAAAAAGCCTCGTGAATTTTGCTAAAGGCTTATGCTAAAAAGTTTATTTACCTACCTACTAGATTTAAACGTTGGAGTTATTTTTCTCTCGTCGCATTTCAGCATCTCTTATAGGTTGTAGTTTATTCAGGCCCCTAATTATTCGATGGGCCTATTAATGTTTACTTAATTTAATATGTTTATTATTATTAATGAAATTAAATATATATGATAAAATATAAATAAGATAAAATTTTATTTTGCAACAAAATTGATCTATAAATAAAAGTCATCATGCTCGTAAATCAGGACTTGATTATTAAGAAAAAATTTAATTTTCACGACTTATCATCCCTTTTCTTTGGAAACATCGTAATTTTTTTATTATCCATCTCATTGGGATTGTGGAGAAGATGCTATATTTATAAGTTTTATCATTATTATCTCAAACTAATTGATAAGAAAAATATTATGAGATAATATTTGATTAACTTAAAACTAAGTCAAAGTTAATCTCTTTATTAATTTAGTGAGTCCAGCCTTTAAAGGTGTCTTTACTAAAATATACGCCAACATCTCTACACATATAATGAGTTAAAGATAAAGATGCACTATCATGTCATGAACGCTACCAAATCAAATCTTTCTCTCGCACGTGAAAATGAGTAAAAGAATTCTAGAAGAGTTTTTCATACGAGAAGTAGGTTGTGCAGCCAACGAATACAACCGAATATCCAACCTCAAATCATGCACTTGTTAGGGATACATATTAGCTTATATGTAATCGTTATGCCCTAAACTATTAGTAGAGATCATATATATCTTTCAAATTATTTTACTTCACTATTTGTATCTACATTATACAATTACAATGACTTTATAATGGTCTAGACTTAGATATAATTTATAATAGTCTTTTTCACACTTATATTACTTTTGATATACAAAATAATTTTCTTAGATATGCCCTATATCACTAAATTATCATGGTTGTAGGTAGCAAATTAAAGAAAGAAATATTGTTTTACTATCTCAAATATAGTTGAAAGTAATTAAGGGCATTGATAAACAGTTATACTTTTAAGATTTCACACAGTGGAGAAGCAGGATCATTCTCCTAGTATCTTTTTGTCTTAATAACATATGTAGTATGAACCACATATTATAGTGGATAGAAATTTACATAGAACATATGTCCTTTATCAACACCATATAGATTTAAGGCCAAATATCACGTAAATAATTGACCTAAGACAACTAGCACAATAACAACTAATGCAACTGTCCAAGTCTTATCTCTGATTATATAGGATTATAGTTGTGGGAAACCACATCGACTATAAATACATGACTTGGACTACTGATGTCTCATTTCTAAATGCTATTTATGCACTACAGGTGAATGTTCGGTGAGAAAGTCATTCATCTGATTTGACATATTATTCCTTTTGTTAGTATACATACATTATGCAAAATCATTGTAAGTTTTTCGACGAATACATCATAAATTATGTATATTAACTTCAACATCTCAAATACTATCATAAAATATCATATATATTTTTAATTTATATATCTCACAAATGAGACATTTTATATGATAGCATAAAATTTAATTAAAATAATGCTTTCAAAAATAATATTATTCAAGATATCATTTATTTGGCATATGTGATTAAAATTTATTGCTTCACAATAGCGACAAGATTGTTTCATCTCAAAATAAAATAATCCCTTAATAGTGAATAAAAATATTTTAACAAAATTATTTCATACTACACTATCTTGTAGAACAATAAGGTTTACATTAAATACAAAACACTAAGTTTGCCAATTTTTATGAATCATATAACTCAACATATAAGTTATATTTACATCCATGAAATAATTTGCATTATTAGGATTTGTACTTAATTAACTTTAAACGGGCAATTCATTTGTAAATCAATATATTTGCCGTTTTATACATATAAGGCTATGAAAGATAAAAAAACTTTAAAATATTCATTCTTATATATTAATGATAGCTTTTGCTTTATCCTCAGTAAGCAATTAAGAAAAATTGTTTCATTTATACATGCCATCAATTGACAAAAAAATTTTATAAATATTCAATTTTGGGGATACTTAGAATTAATGATTAATTGAATTGCATTAAATTGCCTTAATTTCAAAAATAAAAAATTGGTGCATTAAAATATACAAAATAGATTTTAACACAAAGTAGAATTTTTTGTAATCATGTCAATTTTATCGTAAAGTATAAACCAGCTAGTACTTATGTTGATTTTAACCCAAAGTATAAATCAACTAGTGCATGCGTATCCTTAATTTTAAAATAAAGGACTATTTATCTTATAAAAAAAATAAGCATTAATTTTCAAATGTAGCCAACATTGTAGAATGTCAATTATGATATCATATATCATAACATAAGGTCATATTTGATCTTTTAAGAATTATAAAAAAATTCATGATTTTGGATGACAATTAAATATGGACTATTTATCGGAGTACATTAAATTCTCATAATGATCTTTCATAATTCTTTCAACTAATGCAAAAATCTTATCAATCTATCTTATAACTTTAGAAGAGGTTACTCAATGTTCATTTGATATAATCATAAAGATTAAATATATTGTCGCTAACTTAAGGTGAATTGATGGTCATCAAGAAAACTAGTAAAAAATGTCTTTTGTAAACAGAAATTTAAGGATGAATGCATGTATTAATTAACTTTAAAAAAATCAATTAATCAATCATCTAGTTATATCCACACAAAGTTTTAAGACTTCATTTTATATTCATGAATTTCATTTATGCTTTCATCAGCTTCCAACAATTCAAATTAAGATATCACCACTTTAAAAAATATAAAATCACATCAACAAATAATGTGATCTAATATTTATATGAATAAATTAAAATTTTCAATTATCAATTTGAAATGAAGAATATTTTTATATGTACACTCGCTAAGAGTTGTATGTGTTATCATTTTGTCTTTGCTCTCAGTCGAGATTAAATTCCGATCATCAACCACATATGTGCAAAAATTGATATTATAAAGTATCACAAATCTTAAAATCTTTCATACTTAACGAAGATTTTATAAATCAATTTATACAACATGACATCTTTATATCAAATTCATTCTTATGTATATGTTCACATATAAATATTATAAAAAAATAAAAGAGTTCAAATATCTACAAAGGATAAATATTATTACTCAAGTTCTTAAAAAATAAGGTGATGTGAACATAGATTTAAGACTTTTAAAGTCATCATCTAACTAAAACAAAAACACAAAGTCTTTGTGTAAAGTGTTTCATAAAAATTGTTGATACGAAGACATTTGGTTGACTATCCTTTTCCCTACTTAATAGGATATTATTGAAAATACAATTGAAAATCACATCGAGCAACAATGAGCATAATCATTCCTGAGGGATCCTGACAACTCCACCTTTGAGTTCCTCAAACCCGGAGAAGTGTGGAGGTTCACGGGTACTGCATTGCAGTGCATATCTAGACTTGTGGTTTCAAAGGGTACTAAAGGCGACTGCCTGAGAGTGCTCGGCCTTCGTACTTAAGGCCAGGAGTAATATGGAAGGTGCAGAGGGCGGAATGGAATGAGATTTGATGCGAGAAGCAATAGAGAAATGGCCAAGGTATGAGAAAGAGAAAGAAATGGGGGACGCTGTCGATCCGAGGGCGGCAGTTCCCATATGTGCCCTGATGAGAGTTCTTGAGGAAGTATATGGCTTTCATTCAACAGAAGAGTTTGCTCTCCTGTGCCAGATTGATATTAGTTATTTTTTGGGCCGGTAACACTCGTTACTGACGGTTTTTCATATATATGTAGGTGAGGAATGCGAGCGATGAAAGCTGTCGAGACTGCGGAGGAGCAGCACGGAACCGCGCACACATGTACTTGCCGCGTGTAACGTATAATGATGATGTGGTAATGCTATGTGAATGATAAATTTTGATGTATTTGTTTGGATGAATTGCCTGTTATGAAATGAACGGATAGATGTGAATGAGCAGGGAGCCTTGAGTTCAGCCTCGGCTGAAATGAAAACAAAATGAGATAATAATGGAATGCCGCGGTAGATCTTTATGTTTTGTCGTATTTTGATAAAATATTTATATACCTTTGTGGTGAACAGGTTGGCCCGTATTGCACTTTTAGAGGAAACTCTATCCGTTTTTACGTAGTAGTATATATTTTCTTTTGGTTTCTCATTTATTGTTTTGTCTTTTTTTGCTTGTACATCATAACATGCATGTAGGACTGCGTTAGAACCCATTTGTTCTCATTCATGCATTTCATGTTTGCATCTCCATCTTGAGACGCTGAGGAAAGATTCGGGTCGGCTTAACCGAACCCAGGAGATTAGCGAATGGTTCGGTCGCCAGTGACATTTCCGGGTTGTTCACGGGTGAGCCGTAACGGGGTGTTACACAAAGTCTTTGTGTAAAGTGTTTCATAAAAATTGTTGATACGAAGACATTTGGTTGAGTATCCTTTTCCCTACTTAATAGGATATTATTGAAAATACAATTGAAAATCACATCGAGCAACAATGAGCATAATCATCAAATGCATAGTTTGCTCTTAATTTTAACAACTCTAATTTGTTATGAAATTTATTGAACATTTAAACTGATAAATAATTATCCTTATTTTCATATTATTTTTTAAATTAATTAGAGAAAAATAATAGTCTTGCATTATATATAAGAAATATTTCTTATTTATTATATTTTCAACCTTATGTAAAAACTAAAAGAAGCAACAAAATACTTCATAATGATACAACATCATCTCAACAAAATATAAATTGATAAACCTAATTATTTCTTCAGAAAATTAAAATTAATGATTGTAAATATATTCTCGTTAATGCATTCGATCATACTTATGTGAATAAATATTTAATATGGGACTAACTAATTTAAAATTTTTACGATCATTCACTGTATCAGTCACTTGATTGATTAATAATGTTACATGACCCAACCATCAAATAGGCGACCCAATAACGAAGTAATCTATCACATACAACTTTGACTCATTCCTTAGTTAAAAAAAACCTAATGACTCAGTCCAATATAATCCTTTGTCACTTCTTGATTTTGAAAAATAGTCACCCTATAGATCACTTCAATTTCTGATCATACATTAATTTTTGCACTATTGTAGTCAAATTCTTCAAAATGACACATAAGTCTTGAAGCAAAAAAAGATGGCACTTGTTATTTTATATAAGTTGAAGATGAAGAACCTGCAAGCTTATTTAATATTTGTTTTTAAGAGCAGAAATAAAAAATCAATAAGTAAAAGTTTGCATGTGATATTATTATTATAAAAAATATATAGGTATCAACTTTTTTCGGGTCAATGTCTCGGTTCAAGAAACCTCCTGTACTTCGCAAAGTTTGAATTCTGCGTTTGAAGTGGATTCAGAACACCGTCAATTCAATGCTTTTGAGGCACAAAATTTTCAAGTGTAAAATTTTGTTTTTGATTTTGTTGTGTTGAAGACCCTTTGACAAAAGTGTCTATATGTAAATTTTTAAAAGAAACTGATGTGGTGCATTATGATCATGAGACAATTTAATGAAATGTTGAGTGTTTAAAATTAAATCAATCTTGAAGATAGTTTAGTGGTATAAAACACAAAGCAAGTAAGGCATATTTATTTTTCTTAATAAAGATTAAATTTCATTAAAAATTAAAGGGGAAAAAATACTAGAAACCTAAGCCAAATCCAGTGAAAAGCTAGAAGAATAAGGGATGTTTATGTGATCAATGCCTTTTATGAAATATATGAACCTAGATTTTGTGAAAATTTTAAATTAAAAAATTAAATATAAATTAAAATGTTACCGAGGTCTAAATTATATCGAATTTGAAGGGGTGGTATATTATATACTTAATACAATAAGATGTATGATATAATATTTAAAACTATAATTAATATAACTTGTGTAAGATACTTGTCTCTCTTAGTCAATTGTGCATCATATTTTCGACCAACAACAAAAGGAGAAAGCGGATAAGAGCATTAGATTAGGCAACCATTTGACTAACTCTCCACCTTGGTTTGCACGGAAGCTACTTCTCAAAGCCAATTGGTGCCAAAGCAGGAAAATGGAGCTTCTGGAAAAATATTGATCAAGAACCACCTCAATCTATTATGCACGTTTTTCTTATAAATCAACTTACTTATATATCAAATCTTCATAGCGTAACCATTATCCTTCTTGTTGTCCACATTACTGTAAAACTTACACACAGGTAGGGAACAAAGTGATAGCTGGTCTGCTAATCTAACACTTGTTATGTGCTAAATCTTTTCGTATTTGAAAGAGAGGCCAAATTTTGTTGGACACTACCAACTTTGTAAAGCTTGGAAAACACAAAAATTGTATAAAAAACTATAGTAAAGCTTTGATTTCAATGTGGAAAAAGTGTAAAGGTAGCCAATTAAGATTTGTCATCACCTTGTTCGCCAAGGAATGGCAATGCTCTCACCTCTATAAAAACCCCACCCTTTTGATATTCACTCATCCTATCTGCCCAAGTTCTTAGTCAAAGATCAGTTCACACCACGCTACAATACCAGCTCTAGAGAACATATGTCTGAAGACAACTACTGCTACCTCCCACCGCCCAAGAAAGCTGCTGGAAATCCATGCCCTAGAAGAGGTCAGATCAAGGCTAGAATTTTCGGGTCGATTGCCAAATCATTATTGTCTTTGGGTACCACAAGAAGGGCAAAGAAGATGGGCAGAGGAGATGGGCAGGAAGCTCTTCCTCCACCTCCCAGCTACCTAGCGGCTACTCTTCTGAAGCAACTTCTGACACTTGAGAGCTCTGAAACTCTCTTCAATCCATCCCATAATTCCGTTTTCTTTATAATGGAATGGGTAATCTCGTTTTTACTCTTTTTTGTTGGCTTTTTGATGTTCTGCATCGTGTTTGTGGGTAATCTCGTTTTTACTCTTTTTTTGGCTTTTTGATGTTCTTCATCGTGTTTGTGAATAGTTTGGAATGTACAGATGCTTCTGATGCATACTTACTTGATATAATGATTGTTTCCAAATCCTTTTTCTTTTCTTCTCATAATATGACTGTTCCCATATTTCCAGATTATATAAATGTTGAAAAAGCAAATCTACAAATTTGAAAATGCAAAGGTGTTTCTTCCTGATTTCAGATGTCTGTCACTACCGAAAAATTGCTTTAATAACGTATAATTATGCGGATACTATTCTTTGAGCAAGAATTTCAAGACATTGTAATGGCTTTTTAATGGTCAGAGATGTAATAACCCTAACAAGGTTGCCACTGTTTGTACATTGCCATTACCAGCGTAAAAGCCCAGATAAAAGAGTGGGCCAGTGTATCTGGGGCCCACCGCATTGTTACGTAGCTTGAACGTATTTCATACTCGTGTGACTTTTTTACGACTATATATCATTCCAAATTTCCAACCAATGATATGGGCGATGACGTCATCATTATCTAGTCCCTATTTTATTTTGTGGGATTTAATATCCCTTACATTATTTTTTGGGTCATATATATATATATTGGAATTATTCACTTTTCTTTTTCTCTTTTTCTTTCTGTGTGAGGTTCGGAGTATATATGTTAACGGAATTGCTTAAGTCACTATTTCTATTTGAAACTTGGGCTCATGTGAAATGGAACAACATATTATCTTATTTTAATAAAACATAAAAAAAAGATTACTGAACATGAAAAGCTGTCGGAAGAGATGATTCAAATACACTTGCATTAGATACTTGGTACCACAGTGATTATATTAGTTTCCCTAAATAATAAAAAAATCTGAAAATTTTTATTGTAGCTGAACCTTCCTTCTTTGAAGATCCTTGTGTAATATCTTAATTCGGTAAAAATTGAGACGAGGGTATTATAATCTTTAATATTTATTTTGAGTCCAGATTGGTATTTATCTAAAGAGTGACTGAGTTTTTTTGTATGTGTAACAAAGCCGCAGAGTATATAGTAGTTTAAACCGATAATAATAAGGGATTAAAGACATATAGGTAAATTAATTAGGGATGTTAATGAGCGTATTTTGATCTTAAAATTTTATAATAGACGGTATATTGGCGAATCTTTATCGAGGTTAATGATATAGGTGTACTTGGTTTTAAATAAATAAATAAATAAATATATATATATATATATATATATATATATATA